>WHYT01013628.1:5213-26074 GCA_009806455.1 Tetrax tetrax | reverse complement strand
CCCCTTTTTTTTTTTTTTTAAATTTATTTTTTTTTTTTTAGCAGGATGGCAAACCACCGAGGAAGAAACAAAGCAGGATGAAATGCTGGTGGGGGCTTCAAAAACAACAACAACAAAAAAACCCTAAAACAAAACAACAACAAAAAAAGTGAAAATCGCAGGAGGGATCTGCGGTCCGTGCTTGAAAGCGCCTTTTATTCCTGGCACCAGTAAGTTGGCAAAGACCTTCCGCAAACCCACCTCCTCCCGACCTACCTCCTCTGTCCTGCGAGCGGTAACGGCTCTGCGGCGAGAAAAATCAAATAAACCAGTCCCGCACGGGGGTCCTGGTGTGCCCGTGCATGGAGGGGGGTGGGGGAGCGCTTGTAATTTGCTTTTAAACGTGGGGTTGTTTTTTTTTTTTTGGCAAAGGAGAGCACCAGACCTGGTTCCTGGGAAAAATGTTTTTTTTTTCCCCATGCGCAGGCTCCGGGCACTGGAGGTTTTGCGTGGGGAAGTAACTGTGTGATTTCTCCTCCGTGAGAAGGAGCAGCGATCGCGATGGGGTGTTTTGGGGGTGGTTCTGGAAGATTTGGGGCAGGAGTCTCCGCACAGAGGAGGGACACCCCGGGTTTGGTGCGGTAGGAATGAGCTGTTAGATAAAACCTGGGTGGAAATGAGTGTTGGGGTGAGGGTCTCTCAGCAGAGCGTTTTCTGCAGGTTACAGAAACATTTTTTTTTTTTTTAAGGAATCACACGCTCTGTATTTCAGTTTTCCCCTTCTGCTTTGTCCTCCACGTTAACTTTTGGGAAAAAAAAAATGGTTTAGCCGGATTTGGTGGAGGCAGAGCGTGTAAAGTTCCTGCGAGATTTGGGAAATGTGCGGTGGGGTCACGAACGGAGGGTTTTGTTCTGTGGCTCAGCCAGGCCCTTCTGCTACCCTGTTAGGGGACAACAATCTGTTGGATTTTTAGAGAATCCGGTCAATAAAACAGGAGATTTCCACGAAGAGCCCAACCGATGGATGGTTGCACGCGGGGGCTCTGCTGACGGGGGGTCCCCTCCTTGCAGGGGGGGCCTGGGCCACACCAGCCATGGAGCCGTGGGTGCTGCTGGACCCGCGGCAGAAAGCGCTGTACCGCGACGTCATGCAGGAGAGCTACGAGACGCTGATGGCGCTGGGTGAGGAGCCTCCCCCTTCCCGCCGCAGACAATTCGGGGAGGACAGGGGATCGGTTTGTTGGACCCACACCTCTCTGCGCGAGGGGCACTGGCGTCGGGGAGGGCAGACCCTCCTGACCCATGTTGCGCTCTCTTTTCCAGAATTTCCCGTTTCCAAGCCCGATTTGCTGTCCCGCCTGGACCGCGGGGATGAACCTACAGCCCTGGATCTCCACGTGCCCAGGGACGCCCCGGCCGCAGGTGAGCCTCAGGGAAAAGCCTGCGTTCGGCCCCTGGAGGTGTGGGGGGCTCCCCCCTCACCGACCTCTCCCCAAATGGGCAAACCCCGCACCGTGACGGCGGCCGCCGTGCCCCGGGCTGCAAGCCCCAGTTTGGCCCCGGCGCGGAAGAAAGGTGCTGGGGAAGAGCGGCTGTGATTCCAGAGGGACGTTGTGGCCAAAACGGGAATGCCGGACCCCTTCTTGGCCGCTTTCTGGAGCGGTCCTGGCAGGCGCGCGGAGGTGCGGTGGGTTTGTTACCGTGTGGTAGAGAGGTGTGGTGGGATCGGAGCTGCCTCTGCTGGAAGCGCTTACCTGGAAGGGGTGCGAAATAAAAGAGGAGGAGGAATCCTTCCTCTCCCTTCCCTCCCAGCCCCGGGAGAGACGATCTCTCCTGCCCGCGTTGTGTCTGCCTCTCTCTCTGCCCCACAGAGGATGGAGCACAAGCGCAGCAGGAACCCCCTGCAGAAGAAGTTGCTGAGAAAGAGCCCGAAGCAGCGAAACCTGCGGGCGAGGGGCGTCCTTCGAGCCCCGCCAGGGCCGAAGCGACGGCGGACAGGAGCGGGGCGCCGGGAGAGACGGCCACATGTCCGAGCGAGAGCCGGCCCGGCAACGTGTGCGGCGAGTGTGGGAAGAGCTTCAGCCACAAGTCAGCCCTGGTGAAGCACCAGAAGATCCACACCGGCGACCGCCCGCACGAGTGCCCCGACTGCGGCAAGGGCTTCATCCAGCGCTCGGACCTCACCATCCACCAGCGCGTCCACACGGGCGAGCGGCCCTACGCCTGCCCCGACTGCGGGCGCCGCTTCAGCGTCAGCTCCTCCTTGCTCACCCACCAACGCACCCACGCGCCCGGCGGGGAGAAACCCAACCGCTGCTCCCAGTGCGGTCGTAGTTTCGCCGACCCGGGGGCTCTCGACCGGCATCGGAAGAGCCACCTGGGCGGGAAACCCTACGAGTGCGGGGTGTGTGGGAAAGCCTTCGCCTGGAGCTCCCACCTCGAACGGCACCGGCGCATCCACACCGGCGAGAAGCCCTTCCAGTGCGCCCAGTGCGGCCGAGCCTTCGCCTGGAGCTCCCACCTCGACCGCCACATGCGCACCCACGCTGCCGCCGCCGCTTCTGAGGATGAGGAGGACGGGGAGGCGGAGGAGGAGCCGCCGCCGCCCCCCCAGAAATGCGCTGACTGCGGCAAGCGCCTCAACCACCAGACGGACCCCCAGCGCTTCAAGCACAAGGGCACCCAGACGCCGCCGGCCGGCGCCGAGCGCGCTGGCAGCCCTCCACGGCCCTACCGCTGTGAGCAGTGCGGCAAACGCTTTGGCCAAAGCTCCGACCTCCTCAAGCACCAGCGCGTCCACACCGGCGAGAGGCCCTACCCCTGTCCGGATTGCGAACGCCGCTTCCGTTGGGGCTCCGCACTGGCCAAACACCTGCACACACACGCGCGGCAGCGGCAAGCCGGTGACGCTGCCGAAGCCGCTCCGGCAGCCGCCGAGGAAGCCGGTGCCGGAGGGGGCGGCAAACCCTATGCCTGCGGGGCGTGTGGGAAGAGTTTTGGCTGGGTTTCGCACCTGGAACGCCATCGCCGCACCCACACCGGGGAGAAACCCTTCCAGTGCGGCGAGTGCGGGCGGGCATTCGCCGTCAGCTCCCACCTGGAACGGCACCGCCGGGTGCACACCGGCGAGCGGCCCTACCGCTGCGGCGACTGCGGCAAGAGCTTCGCCGTCAGCTCCACCTTGCTGGCTCACCGCCGCACGCACGCCGCCCGGCCGGGCCGGCCCCACGCCTGCCCCGAGTGCGGCAAGGGCTTCGGCGCGCCGGCCAGCTTGGAGCGGCACCGGCGACTTCACCGGGGAGAGAAACCGTACCAGTGCGGCGTCTGCGGCAAAGGCTTCGCCTGGAGCTCGCACTACGACCGGCACCGGCTCACCCACACCGGCGAGAAGCCCTTCTCCTGCGCCCACTGCGGCAAACGTTTCGGCCGCAGCTCCCACCGCAACCGGCACCAGCGCGCCCACGCACAGGGCGACGGCCCGGAGAAGCGGCACGTCTGTCCCGAATGCGGCAGAGCCTTCGGCCTCGCCACGGCCTTGGCGGCCCACCAACGACTGCACGCCGCCGCCGGCACGGGGGGCTGCAGCCCCCTCTCCTCCCTGCCCCCTGCGCGGTGGGAGGGGGAGGAGAGGCACGGGGGGGCGCCCACCTCATCCGAGCTCTGGCCCGAAGAGCTCAGCTCTGTTTTCCAGCAGCACCCCCTGCCTTCCTCCTCCTCTTCCTCCTCTGCAGCCCCCAGGGGCTGGGCTGCCAAGGCTTTCCTGCCCCCTCCCACGGGCTGGAGGCCTGGGGAGGGGGCCATCCTGCCAAACAATGCCCCCCTGGAGCCCTGGGCTTCCCTGCCTCCCCCCAGCTCCTGAGGGGGGCTCAGCACCCCCCTCCACCTTTGGGGACGCCCCACGGGTGAGGGGGGAGGCTGGCCTGTCCCCCCCCCACTCCTGGCACAGGGGCTGCTGCAGAAGCTGAGGGGGGGGGTCCCAGGACACCTTGGGGTGGGGTCAGGATGGAGAAGTGGGGGGGTGAGGTGGCGGTGGGGAGTGGGCACGGGGAGGGCGAGCGCTGGGGGGCAACAGCCAGCGCAGGGGCTTCGGGGGGAAACCGGGAGAGGAGGGGCGAGGGAGGGTGGGGGGGGGATTTGGGGAGGGCTGGATGAAAATTTAGGGTGGGGGGGAGACGACACTTCTCCCTGAAACCCTCCTCATCCTCTGCCCCGCTGCTGGGGGGGGTGGGTAGAAGTGGGGCAGCACAGCTGGGGCGCACGGGAAGGGACCCCCCCCGCTCAGAAAAGAGCCAAGGCCGTCAGCTCTGCTGCGTCCTGCCTGGGACCCCCCGAACGCCGCCGGGGGGGCGCCCGGGGCGCTCCGGGGATTTGGGAAGCCGGAGAGGCCGGCGTTCCGGGGCTAGCAGGTAATAAAGTCGAAAGCAGTTTGGCAAAAAGAAAATAAATCCCGCGGCCGGTCTGAGCGCGTCCTCGTCTGTGGAGAGGGAGGCGGCGCGCACGGCGTTCCCGGGAGTGGGAAACGCGACGGAGCTGGGGCCGGCGCGCGAGGAGAGCCAGACGCAGGCGGCTGCGGGGCGCGGGGCTCCCGTTTTTATTCCTCGCCCCGCGCCGGCACGTCCCGCCACCGACCCGCTGTGCCCGCGGCGTCTCGCCCTCGGCGCCGCGCGGCATTCCCCTTCTCCAGCCTGCAGGCACACACGGCACCGCGTTTCGGCACAGGAACCACCCCTGGGTGGAGGAGAGCGCTGCTTCCTTTGGGAAGAGGCTCCCTCTCCGCCGAGACGTCCCTTTCCGGGGTCCCACTCGCGGCAGGGCGCAGCGCTGCTCACCCGTCACTGCTGGAAGGAAAAATCCCACCCCGAGCAGCCCCTCGCCCTCTCGGGTGCCACCCTCCACCCCTTAAACGTCGCTTGACGTCCTTCGCTTTGTCCCCAGGCCGGGTTTTCCGGACGGAGGGGTCGCGATCCTTCAGGGCTCCCCGCCGCTGCAGGTTCCGGACGGCTTCGCCGGCCCCGCAGCGCCGTGGGGCTTCTCCCCCACCAGCGGGGTCCCGCAGGGGGGCGGCAGCCGGGGGGCGAGGGCGAAAGCGGCCTTGGGGAGGTGGCAGCGGCGGTGTTTGGTGAGGTGGGAGCCCTGGCTGAAGGCCTCGCCGCATTCCGCGCACTCGTAGGGCTTCTCGCCGGTGTGGACGCGGCGGTGCCGCTCCAGGTGGGACGCCCAGGCGAAACCCTTGCCGCAGTCGCCGCAGGCGTAGCTCTTCTGGGCGGCGTGGCCCCGCTGGTGGGCGAGGAAGGGGGGAGCCTCGCCGAAACGCTTGCCGCAGTCGCCGCATTTGTAGGGCCGGTCGGGGGAGTGGGTTTTGCGGTGCTGGAGGAGGTGGGCTTTTTGGGCAAAGCGTTCGCCGCAGCTGCCGCACGGGAAGGGCCGTTCGCCCGTGTGGACGCGGCGGTGCCGTTCCAGGTGGGACGCCCAGACGAAGCCTTTCCCGCAGTCGGCACAACGGTGGGCGTGCTCTCGCCGGTGGCACCGCTGATGCCGCGCCAGGGCCGGCCCGCCTCGGAAAAGCTTGCCGCAGTCGCCGCAGCGCAGGGCTTTCTTGCCCAGGTGGGTGCGGCGGTGACGGGCCAGGTCGGAGCTCTGGCAGAAGGTCTTGCCGCAAGCCGGGCAACGGTGGGGTCGCTCGCCGGTGTGGCTGCGGCGATGCTTGGCCAGGTGTGAGCCTTGGCTGAAGGCTTCGCCGCATTCGGCGCAGCGGTAGGGCTTCTCGCCGGTGTGCACCCGCCGGTGCCGCGCGAGGTGGGAAGCCCAGACGAAACCCTTGCCACAGTCGCCGCATTTGTGGGGTTTCTCGGCGGCGTGGCCCCGGCCGTGTGCCGCCAGCTCGGCGGCGCCGGCGAAACGTTTGCCGCAGTCGCCGCATTTGTGCGGCCGGTCACTGGCGTGGGTCCGGCGGTGCTGGAGCAGGTGGGAGCTCTGGCTGTAAGTCTCGCCGCATTCCGGGCAGCCGAAGGGCCGCTCGCCGGTGTGCACCCGCCGGTGCCGCTCCAAGTGCGAAGCCCACGGGAAGCTCTTGCCGCAGTCGGCGCAGCCAAATGGCCGTTCCCTTGCCGGCCCCTTGCCGGCCGCCCCACGGAGGGGTTTGGCGCAATCCAGTTTGGGGACCGCCGCAGCTTCGGGCGTCTTGGCGGCGCCGTGCGGCACGGCTTTATCCGGGCACTTTGTTTTCCGCCGGTTTGAGCCCAGGGGCTTCTCCCTCTCCGGGCTGCGGGATGAGCGCGCTTCCAGCTCCTCGCAGCTCTCCGCCGCCGCTCCTTCCTCCGCCGCTTTTTCGCTCACCAGCCCCTGTGCTGCTGGGGAAACACGAAGAGGAGAAAAAGGGGAGAACGTGGCTCCAACCGGAGCAGAGGGTGGCGTTTAAATCGATGGAGCAGGAACAAAATTCCCAAAATTCCCCTAAAAATCTTGGTCTCCCAGAGAGGCGGAAGAGAGATGCGATGGGAGACATAATCCCAGTTTGAACTGGGACCGTGGAAGCGCGGAGGGCACCCCACTGGTGTTATTTCCAATTTAAAAAAAAAAAAAAAGGTGCAGAGTGATCAATAACACTGTCCTGCAGAAAATTTGAGGAGAGGACTGGGATTTGGGGGAAATCACCCGCAAAACCTGCCTGGAGTGCTCCTCCCCACTTCCCACCCCACTCGCAATCCCTTTCCCTGCCAGAGCATGGAAAGAAAAAAGAGGAATGGAAAATGGGGGAGGGGGGGTGTGTCAGGAAAGACGACGTTTTTGCGTTTGCTCACCCAGGGACAGCAGCGTGTCGTAGCTCTCCTGCATGACGTCGCGGTACAGCGCTTGCTGCCGCGCGTCCAGCAGCACCCACGGCTCCATGGCGGCGGGCGACGCCGGCGGAACGCGGGCTTCTCCCTCCGGCCTCCTCAAAATTCCCTGCGGGGGAAGAGAAGCCCCTTGAAATGACGGAAATCCCCCAAAACGAAGGAAATCCCCCCGGGGCAGTGCTTCTCGCTTGGAGTTTGGTGCTTTTTTTTGGGGTTTTTTGCTCCTCTGCTCGCAGCACGCGGACGGTCCCTCCGCCCAGGGCCAAACCTGAGCCTGGAGCAGCCTGCGGTGGGGGGCAGGAGGGTCCCTGTTTTCCCCCCTCCCCGTCTTTCTTGGCGGAGTGCATCTCACAGTGATCTCTGCCCTCCTCCCTCCAGCATCCCGCTTTTCCCCCAGTCCCCATCTCACCGGGAATCAGCCCGGCAACGGGGATGTGGGGGACACGTTTCTGGGGAATCCCTGGCTGCCCACGTCCCTCTCCGTCCCCGGTTCGCCGCCGTGCCCTCCCCGAAAAGCTCCTGGGATCGGCCCCAAGGCCTGCATCCCGCCATCTCCAGCCCCAACCCGAGTTCAGGACGTCCCCGCTCCGAGTTTCTCCGCGTTACCTGCCTCACGTCTCGCCGCCAACCCAGCCCAGGCCTCCGCAGGCCTTTCCCTACGCGACGCGTCCTCCCTTTCCCAAGCGGAGGCCGTAAGGAAAGGCGGGGGGATAGGCAGACCCCCCAAGACCACCGAACCTTCCGACGGCAGCGCACAATGGAGGCGACGCCGGTCATGGCTTCGCTCCGGAAGCCCAAGCCGGTATCCGGGAAAGCGGAGACGCCAAGAGCGGGCTCCTCGGCAGCGGCGTTTTCCCAGAGCCCTCTAGAGGTAACCCAACTCTGGTTCTCCCCCCCACCCCGACCCGCTCCTCGCAGGCACCCCGGCACCCCGACACGGCCCCGTCCCGTCCGCCGCAGCACCCCTTGCGCTCTTCCCTTCCTCCCAGTGGTTTTTGGGGAGCCTCGCTGGAAACTCCGCCACAGCGGGGAATTTTTTGGGGTACTGGGGCGATTTTTTGGGTGCGGCGAGCGTGGGAAGGTGATGGGTGGGGGGGTCATGGCGAAGGAGGGGTTCGTCACGGCAGGGGAGGAGGGGCAGGAGGCTCCCCCCCGCTGTCAGGATGGCCGAGTGGTCCAAGGCGCCAGACTCAAGGCTCCCCCTTTCCCGGCCGCGGGAATTCTGGTCTCCGCGTGGAGGCGTGGGTTCGAATCCCACTCCTGACATCGCTTTTCCCCCACCCCGCGGGCACCGCAACGTCCCGATCCCCTCCCACTTAGGGAAAACGCTAATTCTCCTTTTTTTTACCCCAAAACCGCGCTCCCGTGACCGCCCCGGCCATTGGCCCGCGGTGGGAGGGTGCTGCCATGGCCTCCCTGGTGGTCTAGTGGTTAGGATTCGGCGCTCTCACCGCCGCGGCCCGGGTTCGATTCCCGGTCAGGGAAGTTACTTTTCCCCGCGACAAAACAATTCCCTTTGTCTTTTTTTTTTTGGCAAATCCAACCCTCGAAGCTCACACAGCGCTCAGGTACGATAGAATGATGGAACGGTTTGGGTTGGAACAGACGCCAAAGCTCATCTTGTCCCAACCCCCCTGCCATGAGCAGGGACGCCTTCCACCAGAACGGGTCACTCAAAGCGCCGTCCAACCTGGCCCCGAACGCTTCTAGGGATGGGGCATCCACAACTTCTCTTCCAGCACCACCCTCCCAGTGAAGAATTCCGTCCTTAATCCAAACTAAAGCTAACCAACCTTCCCAAATCTAATCCAAACCTATGCTTCTCCCGTTTAAAGCCATAAAACCATCTACTTGCAGCAAGGAGGGCACGAAAGCCCGTATTTCTCCAAGGTAAAAACCACTTGCAGATTCCCACTAAGGAAACACCAATCCACAGCCCAACCCCTCGTCATCCTTTCCTGCGAAAGAAACCCCTGGCACCACCGCAGGCTGCTGCGTTCGGACTTTACGGTGACGCTGAGTTGACTGTTTTGTTTGAGAAACTCCCCGCTCCACCCGGTGCATTACTCAGGTCGTCCAAAATTGGAGGTTGCCCGGGTCCTTTTGGCAATTAGGGTGTTTTGGTGTTTTAATTCCTCTCCTTTGGGCTTTAGGCCTTGTTTGCCACCCGTCCCAAGCTCAAGGGGAGGAGGATGTTTTCTCTAGCACCTGTCTCATCAAGGCCAGGGTGGAGAGGTGCCTCCACTTCCTCTTTGGCATCGCATGCCGCAGGGTGGCTCGCTTGTGCGCGGTGCTGGTGAGGGGATTGCGGCTTTGCGGGATATTCACCCTCCCAGTGGAAACCTTCCACTCAACCAAAAGCTCTGGGGAGACGTTATCGCGACCTTTCAGTACTTAAAGAGGACTTATGAGAAAGACGGGGAGAAACTTTTTAGCAGGGCCTGTTGCAATCGGACAAGGAATAATGGTTTTAAACTCAAAGGCAGATTTATATCAGACATAAGGAAGAAAGTTTTTGCGATGAGGGTGAATTACAGCAAGGCGGTGGATGGCCCATCCCTGGAAACCCTGAAGGCCAAGCTGGACGGGGTTCTGAGCAGCCTGGTCCGGTTGGAGATGTCCCTGCTTATGGCAGGAGGTTGGACTGGGTGGTCTTCACAAGATCCCTTCCAACCCAAACTATTCTGTGATTCTGAAAACTTAGCATTTCTTCTCGGAATATCCCCCCGATCTCAAACATTTTGTCTCACAGTCACATGACCGGTTCGAGTACGTGCAAGGTGCCCTGGGCGTCTTTTGGATGTGTAGAAAATGAACGACAAGAAAATTCTTTGGAAGGATCTTTCCGTAACAGAAATGGCCTGCACGCCTTAGGCCTGTGTCTGCCAGCTCAAACACTCATTATGGCTAATTACTTAACGATCCACCCGGGTACACCCTGGTTTTTTCCCTCCCAGTGGTTTACAGACCCAGCTCATTTTTGATATCTGTATGCAAATACTCACACATGTGTGCAGAAAATGAACGACAAGAAAATTCTTTGGAAGGATCTTTCCTTAACAGAAATGGCCTGCGCACCTTAGGCCTGTGTCTGCCTGCTCAAACCCTCAAACAATTACTTAACAATCCACCCGGGTACACCCTGGTTTTTTCCCTCCCGGTGGTTTACAGACCCAGCTCATTTTTGATATCTGTATACAAATACTCACGCGTGTGTGCGCCTCCCGTATTTTTTTTCAAGTTCCTCCATGCACCGTCAAAAACACAGTTGGCGTCTCACACCAACATCTACCTGCTCTGATTTTGGAGGACCAAACCCCGACTTTTTTTTTTTTCCTCTTCCCTTCGTTAAGAAAAACTGACATTAAGACCAGAAGCCAATTATTTGGAAGAAAACAATCGTCTCTTCTTCCCCCGTGCCACATTGTCCCATTCCATTTGGTTATCGTCCCTCTTGCTGTCCTCCAAGCTTCATGTCGTAATGGGTTTCAGGTGGAAACTCAATTTCCAGTAATCTTCAGGGAAGCAACAGGCGGGAACAGGAACATGGGAGGAACTCCTTTGTGCAGCTGGTGGCACGCGTTTCTTAGACAATAAAACCTGTAATTTGGAGTTCATCCCAAAGCAGCCTGTTGGGACACGTGTTAAGCTAGCTTGTGTCAAAACTGGATGAAACAAACCGCTCTCCCTCCAACATCTCCAGCCGTTCCGGGAACAGCCGTTCCCAGGACACAAAACGATGCCTTTGCCTTCAGCCTTGAATCAAACTGGTGGATTTTCGTAAATGGAGAGATGCTCTGGGATAAAAAACTCAACAAAAACACGCAATTCTTCATTTTTCTTTATTTTTTAAAAATTTTTGCTGACCCTATCGATGGCACAGTCAAGGCGACGTTCAAAGCACAATGAATGTCCTTGGCCATCCCAGCAGCAACACTGAGAACATGGTTTTGGGGATGATTAAATTGCCCCAGGACTGGGCTGTCTCCAGAAGCAGGAGCCCCAAAATCTCCACCTTGCTGTAGAAACACACCCACGCTCCATCAACGAGCACATTCCTGGGCAAGACCTACATCCTGGCTTCTTGCAAGAGGACCCATTGAAGGCGGCACCACAAAACCCCAATGTCTAGATCGCAAGTTCACCAGCACCAAGAAATCCCCTAGGTGCAAACGTATCCCGTGGGTCCTACTGGGCCATGGAGAATAAAACCCTCGTTGTCAGTCCCTTACGCAATTGGTAAGCATCATTCCCTAAAGACCAGGGTCACCCGGAGGGAACTTCATTTGCGACTTCCTGAGCGCGTGACTTCATGGAAGGGGTAACGCACGGGATGCCCGCGCTACACTCACCGTCCCGACCTTGCCGTGGGTCTGCAATTCACGCTTCTGGGGCATTACTTATTTAAAAGAGTAGACATCATGGGTGGGCCACCACCACCTGATCTTTCCAGAGCCCCATTTTGCTGTGATTCTGCAAAACTCCGCTTAAACTTCGGGAGCTGGACTCCACGATCCTTAGGTTTCCATTCTACCTTCAGACATTTTGTCATTAAACTTGGCACAAATGCCACAATATTGTGGGACTCGAACGGGACAAGGTGTGATGGTGAGGTTGGCTCTGCGCAGGAGACTTAAGCTGTTGCAGTCAAAGAATAAAGGAAGCAGTACTGAAGGAAGACAGAAAAAATTATAATTAATAATAGAAGATGCCCCAACGTCTAAACACCAAGTTTAGATCAGTTTGTTGTTTCTGTTTTGACGCATGTAGCTCTGGGCTCCAACGCGAGAAGAACTGAAAGCACTGCAGGGGGAAAAAAAAATACTATTTTCTTATTGAAATCCTCCTAAGAGGATTTCAAAATCACCTCCAGTAAAACATTTTTCAGGGAAAGCCCCTTCTGTGAGGCTGCTGTCTGCCTCGAGGATGAGATCACCCCTCAGGGTCCAGAAGTTTGAGAAGCACCGATGTCGAGTTTCGCTTCTTCAGTCAAGTCAGCAAATTGCCTGAGTTCCTGAAAAAGACAGTCTCTAGGCACAACGGCAAAGGGTGGACAAAGTTTGGAGGGGAAGGGTGGTTAGTGGTCGTTTGGTTTTGTGGGTTTTTTAAATTATTTTTCTTTTTAGAAGCAGACCAGCCAAGGTGCCTACAGCAAGTTGAGTATGTGTTTACGGTGCTTTGGTAGGTCAAAGTTCTGAATTGTGGAAAAATGCTGGTGCGACTCCCCCGGTTTTTGCCATTTCAGTGAAGGAATCTGAGCTCTGAGTTCCCTCTATAGTAAGGACGATGGGATCACACCGAAGTTGTGCAACACAACATGAGAGTGTCCAACAGACGAACCGCCATCTGGAAATGGCGATTTTCATCATCATTTTGGGTATTTTGGATGCTAACTCAGAGGTCTCCTAGGGATGCAGAATGGATTCCACCTTCAGAGAGATTTCAATGGGTGCCCCTTTGTGCAACACAAGGAAAAAACCAAAGCTGCTGTTTCACTGCTGGGAAGTCCTCTGCCCTTCGTGGCGAAGGGTGCGGTCAACCCTTACTGTATTCTGATAATCATAACACTTCCTCAAATGGCTCATAAATTGATGGCTCACATCCAAAGCTGGTAACACTAGTGAGTAAAGGAAAAAAACCAAACAAAAACCAAACCACGCAGAGGAACTGACTACGTGCTCAGGTGGTGGTTCCCCTTCTTGTGACAAATGACACTCTGCTCTCTTCCGGGGTGTACGGATAGGCAGAACTTTTTCTGAACCACCACGGCTGGGTCGCTTTTTTTTTTTTTTTAGCCCAGGGTATAAAATGAAAGCAGATCTCAGCAGATGACTTGTCTTCCTACTGGAACAATGACTGGGATTGGTGAGTGATGCTCCCCAGAATCTTGAGCTCTCTTGCTGTTTTTTTTTCTGGTTTTCTTTAATCTTTAGTGCCCGCGTTGAGTTTTTTTTTCCATCTGTGGAACATCTGCCTTTCGTGTGGTAGCTTGACAGCATGAACACGAGCCTTTCTTCCTTCAGCTAGAGCATTTCATGATCACTTGGAGCTTGAATTTGCAGCACCGTGGGCAGTGGGAAGCCTCCCTCGCGAGTTTCGGGAGTGGGATGTTCCTAGTCATGCAGGGAAAGATGAAGCTCAGAGTCTCCAGGGAGCTTCCTGGAGGACATCTCATCATTAGGTTTGTGGTTTCTCCACATCCAACCACAACACAAGGTCTGATGGAAGACGGACATCCATCCGATGGTTCCAAGAGTTGGTCCCAATGCATTAGCTCCCATTAGCTCTCCCTGCCACCGAGAGCCTGATCTCCAAAAGGATCTCCTTTGTCTTCCACATTGTCCAGGTTTCGGCAGGGATGGAGTTAATTCTCCTCTCAGTAGCTGGTGTGTTTTGGATGTCGTGTATGAATAATTCTGTTATTATTGTAGTTTTCCTTTGTTATTTTAGTAAATTGTCTTCATCTCAACCCACGAGCTCTCCTTCCTTCCCAATTCTCTCCCCCATCCCACTGGGGAGGGGGAGGGTGAGCGAGAAACTGCGTGGTGACTCGGACTAAACCACCACACACATAACCCACGGGTCTTTGGTGTTGCCACGTTGGGTGAGACGGGGGCAGCGGGACTGGCTGATGACTTCACATCACTACACTCCACACGCCAAAAACACGACTCGAAGCAGCGTCTCTGGTCCTCGAGGAAGATCGGAACAGCACCAGCGTTGGGTTGGGTCAGGAAGGTTGACGTGGCTCCGTCAACGTGATATCACCTTCTGCCACGCTTTGAGAAAGGCAATCTGCTCTTAACAAGCTAATTGTAACAGATTCTAATTATTTTTCACTGCCACAGTGTCTTCAGGGAGCTGGATCAGCTCTACGGGCTCTAGAAAACCCCGCTTTCCAGAGTTGGACCCGGGTCTCCCAGAAAATCACCGGCAGGGTAACGGCTCCGAGGTTTACTCGCAGCAGGTGCACTTCCACCCAGGCTGTCTGCAGATCTCGGGGCGTTCCGGCAAAAGCAGTGATTCCCCAGGGATTTTCCAGGAGTGAGAATTACTCAGAGTGTGGTTTCAAAACCTTTTTTTTTTTTCCCCCTGCCTTTTTCACTTGGAAGGAAACCATCAGTAATTGGGGGAAGGAAAAGAAAGTGAAAGTTGTTCTGTCCTTATTTTGGAGAAGGCAAAAATAGGAAAAAAAGTCCCCAAGTCCCTATGAAAACATTAATATAATGTTGCTGTGTTGTTCTCTATGGGGTACCTCCAAAATGAAGTCACTTTAAGTAAAAGGAGAAGTCCCACCACCCATCTTCATCTCTCTACTCTGTCCGTCTTTCTGTGTAGTATTGACCTCGTCTACTCTGTCCATCCATGCAACGACCTCCCTCTACTCTGTCCACCTTTCTGGACGTTATTGTCTCCTCCTTTCACTCTCCATCCACCACATCCAAAATGCCGTGAGTTGCTGAGGTGTGGGAAAAGGTGGTGGAGGCAAGAAGGTTGCCTTAATTCTTTGCATGCAGGTGACGTTAATTACCGTTCTTCATTATGGAGTCTTTTGAGTTCATTCAAAAGGGTCAAAATCGTTTTGGGAACTCACCACACCAGCTGCACAGGCAGAACATGAATATGAAAAAGACCAAACCCAACATCTACGGGCTTGCTTTCACCTTGAAGAAATAAATCCTGTTCACTGACACGGCTTGACATCTGGCTACGGAGATCAGTTGATGCCGTGGGTTTCGTAACCATGCCGGTTGATTTCAGAACAGGTTTACTAGATATTCCTCTTCAGGGTTTGGACACCAGCATACTCGGAGCCAGCTCGTGCTGCCGTCTCCCTCCTGGGCTGTCAGGAAGGAACTTGCATGCCGATTGCCGAACGTCCGCGTTGCATTGTTTTTTTTTTCTCTTCTTTTCTTCTCTCCCTAGTTCTTTTCCAACTGCTCCTGCTAGCAGGTCTCCTAAGCGCAAAGAGGTTTCCATATTTCCCTGAATATTGCCTCCATGACAAAGACTACGAGGAGCTGCTGGAGATTGCCAAAGATGGGCTAGAACCTGCGGCTCATCCAGCAAACGTGGTCATCGTCGGTGCGGGAATAAGCGGGCTTACCGCAGCGAAATTGCTTCGAGACGCTGGCCACAGGGTAAGTCGTTTCGTGAGAGCCGTGAGCGCCCTTGGGTCTTCTTTTCCTACACTAAGGATTTTCCAGCCTGGAAAGGGAGAAGGGAATGCAAGGGAGAGGACCACCGCGGTGGGAGAAGGAATGAAAAGCAACGGGGCTCCAGTAATTTCATCAGATTTAGGCATGAATTGCAAAAACCACAGGCTGGGGCAGGGACAACTCGTTTAGATGCTCCCCAAATGAACGCAAGCGGTGAAGTTAAAGAAGCAGTCTTCTCTGTCCCGGAAGGATTTTGAGATCAGGTAGAGCTACAGCTGCCCCGGTAGAGCTTCTACAATTCTCCAGCCCAAGGGTGACTTTTCGTTGCTGCGGATCAACCAGCACAAACCTCCTGGGCCTTTCAAACCCTGCCTTGGTAAGGCAGCAGGTGGTTTTGGGGGGGGGGGGTCAAAACTGTGGTGACCATCCCAAGGTGCTAGACAAAACCCAAAACCATGAGCCTCCAAGAAGGTTTCAAAGGCAGGGAGGGGCAGGCTGGTGCCTTCCTCTGGCTGTTTTCAACACCCTGGTTTATCCTTCCAGCACAAGGATTATCTGAGCCAACGCTAGGACCTTCTCACCAGAGAGTAGGTGTCCAAAGGTGATACAGAAGTTAGGAACTGAGAAGCTGCCCTGCAGGTAGAGGGATCTTGGCCAACCCGGAGAGTGGTTTGGATCTGCAGATGGTTCATTTCCCATCGGGAGGGGACCTGTCCCACCCCATGGGCCACAAATGCTGCCTGCCAAAGTGCCTGTGAACCACGTAGGTGGTTTGCTTAAATAGTCATTGCCTGAACATCTACCGTCTCCTCTGCATCGTTCATTTTAGGTTACCATTCTGGAAACGAGCAACCGGGTCGGTGGGCGGATCAGGACGTACCGGCCAGAGGGACAGGACTGGTACGTGGAGCTGGGAGCCATGCGCTTGCCAAGCAAGCACAGGTAAGGCAGTGTCCTACTTCACAGCCTTGATCAGATGAGGAACCGTCCCATTTTCAGGAGCAAGGCTGTGGTTTGAGATGGGGCTGAGGACTTGGGCATGGATGTAGCATAGCAGGACGAAGGAGCTGTCTGCCCCATCTCTCCCCAAGAGCTTAACGTCTGCATAAAAGGGACAAAAAACACATGGTCACCTGCATTTGAGGGTGGGACAATGGTGGAAGACCTCTCGTCTCAGTATCATGTCCGTGCATGATCAGACCTCGGTTTTGGAAGTCGCAACATCAGCAGAAGGATGAATTTCCACCACCTCGGGTGGAAACGGCCTTCCAAGCTGGGCTCTCCGAGAGGGTGGGGTCAAACAAGGTTCAGGCATCAGTCGAAATGCTTTGGGAAGAGGCTGTAGGTGAGTCACCAACCACACCACCTGCCAAGGAGACGAGTCGGAGCCGTAGGAAACCTCTGTCTCCTACTTCAACAGACCACTGCTCTTACTCCTGGTTACATCCCTGTGCAACCAGTAGCTGGAGAGAGCGAAAGCCGAAGGGCTTCTTTCTCCACAGCCCCATGGTTGCTGCGCTGAGCTGGGAGCAGGCAGGACAACTTCAAGCGGCAAAAAAATGGAGACAGCAGCGCCTTCAAGAGTCACAATCTCCATCCACAAGCCAAAATAATAGGTGGCTACACCAATGTAGCCGATGGCAAAGTGTCCTTCTAAGCTTCTGATGTTTCGGTGGCAGGGTTTTGGGGTTTGAGGGTTTGCAAACGTTTGTCCCCATGTGCTCTCCTCTTTTCTAGGCTCGTCCGGGAATTCGTTAGGCAGTTTGACCTGAAGCTCAACCCATTCATCCAGACTGATGACAACACCTGGTACTTTGTGAACGGCGCTCGGATAAGAGCTGAGGAAGTGAGCAGAAACCCCGACATCCTAAACTACACGGTGAAACCGTCAGAGAGGGGCAAGAGCGCCAGCCAGCTTTACAGAGAAGCACTAGACAAGGTGCGTGCCCACGGGGAGGGGATGGTACCTTCCAGCAATGCCACTCACCCAAGAGACGTTGCTGCTATTTCCTCCGAGCTGTGGTGGACCCCCACCTGCGCGATGCGTTGAGGAAGACTCAGTGATGAGTCGAGGAAGAGTAGGGTCCTTTCGGAACGACAGGCAGAAAGGCTCATTCAGAAACGAGGGCGGGTGGTGGCAAAAGCCTCTTGATACGCAAGAGCTCCTTTCTCTGGGGCTGACTCGCCAAGACTCGGATGAAGCAGAAAACGCCACACCAAGGCACAGCTTCCCCAAACCTGAACCCCAAGCAGCAGGATCCGCTAGCTCTAGCTCAGCTCCAGGTGTTACCAAACCCCAAGGCCGAACACCCCAGAGGAATCCTAACAGAATTTGGGGCAACACTGGGAAATGCACATTTTTCTCATAACTATATCAATGTTTTCTCTCCAGGCTTTCAAGAATTTCCAGGCTAGAGACTGCAAGGAATATCTAGCTAAATATGACTCCTTCTCCACCAAGGTAAATTAATTTGTCTCCAGAGCTTCTGTCATGCTAAACCAGAGGAGACACTGATCTCCTGCAAGAAGCTACAAAGGCTGCATAAAAAAAAAAAAACAACAACTTTTGGTCCAGGCTTTAAGCAGATCAGGAGTAGGAACAAGGCAGCGGGGCACAACTTTTGGCTTGGGAGGTGAAGGAAATACATGCGCTAACTGAGATAACAACATCAGGCTCTGTCTTCTTCCTGGCTTTTCTAGGAGTATTTGATTAAAGTAGGAAACCTAAGCCGAGGAGCGGTTCAGATGATCGGTGACTTGATGAACGAGGACTCTGGGTTTTATCTGTCCTTCCTTGCCTCACTGTGGGATTTTGATGTCTTCTCCAATGAGAGGTAAGATGGAGTCTCCTACGGCAAGCCCCGTTTTGTGCCGGTCCACGGCAATGTCCACCAGAAGAGGAAATTTTGGTGGCAGTTAGATGTCTGAACGGGAGTCTCTCCTGACCCAAGGGGCCTCCAAGCTCGGTCAGTGTCTCTAGAACAGGCCAGGTTTTGCAGCTCCCAACCCCCAATGTCCGTCTCTCACCTCCCGCTTCTTCCTTTCAGTTTTGATGAAATCACAGGGGGGTTTGACCAACTGCCTGAAGCCTTCCACAAAGCACTGCCTGGTGTCATCCAGTTCAACTGCACGGTGGAGAAAATCATGACCAAGGGAAACAAAGTCCATGTGTTTTACCGCACTCCAGACACTCTGGCTCCAACCAGAACAACTGCAGATTACGTCCTTGTCACGTCCACCGCCAAAGCCACCAGGCACATCCAGTTCCTGCCACCGCTCTCTCCTCCAAAGACCCACGCCCTGCGCTTCATCCACTATGCAGGCGTCTCCAAAATAGCCTTGGCTTGCACCGAGAAATTCTGGGAGAAGGACGGCATTCGAGGAGGGCAGTCCATCACCGACCGCCCTTCCCGGTTTATCTACTACCCCAGCCACAACTTCTCCAGCGGGTTGGGCGTGATCCTGGCTTCCTACACCTGGAACGATGATGCTGAGTTTTTCCTGCCTCTCACGGACGAGAAGTGCCTGGATGTGGTCCTCCAAGACCTCTCAGATATCCACCAAGTGAGCAAGGACTACCTGCAGTACACCTGCGACCAGTACGTGATCGAGAAGTGGCAGCTGGACAAACATGCCCTGGGGGCGTTCGCCGCCTTCACCCCTTACCAGTTCGTCGACTACTCCCAGGCTCTCTTCGAGCACGAGGGTAGGGTGCATTTTGCAGGAGAACACACCGCTCAGCCTCACGCCTGGATCGACACTGCCATGAAATCGGCCATCAGGGCTGCGAGCAACATCCACCATGACAGCGGCGAAGCCTGGATGCTGAACGAGGAAGAGGAGCGGGAGCAGCCGGGGAGTTTCCTGCAGAAGGAAGATCTCTGAGCTGAGCTTGCTGGATGTCACCAGCATGGTTTAGATATTAGGAAAAAATGTTTTATGCTGAGGGTGGTGGGGCACTGTCCCAGGTTGCCCAGAGAGGTGGTGGCTGCCCCATGCCTGGAAACATTCCAGGCCAGGTTGGCCGGGGCTCTGAGCAACCTGATCTGCTTGGAGATGTCCCTGCTCCTGGCAGGGGGGTTGGACTGGGTGGGCTTTAACGGTCCCTTCCCACCCAAACCATCCTGGGATTCTATGGTTTGATGGAACTTTTGGTGGAGTTAATCTGTTTCTTTCAAGGAAAGTCAGTGGGAGGACATCTGCAGCTAAAGCGTTAAAGAAAAAAACTCAGAGAGCACTGACTGTCATCAGACAGGACCTGGTTAAACACTTAACGAGGATGGGAGGGAGTCCTGAAAAAAGTACTGCCAAAGTAGGTTTTGTGGCTCTATTGCCCTGGCTCAGAAGCACTGCACTAATTTCTGATTAATTTATGTACAAAGCACTTCAGGAAATTGCTAAGATGGAATAAAGGCGGACATTTTCCAGTTCTGTGTGTCTGAGGTGACTCTGTCTCTCTGCAGAGAGAAGTCTTGTTACGTAGCCATCATCTCACCCCACTTCAGCCCTTTAGAAACCCACCGCCCGTCAGCTGGGTCTTCCTCCCCTTCCAGAATTTGGGAGAGAACTCGTTGCTTCTGAGTCGTTGCCTCCTTTGTGCAGCCCAACGCAACCAGTCCTCACCCCCCCGGGTACCAGTCAGGATGCAATCCCAACCCCTAAACTCCACCATCTCTTCTACCCATCTCCCGTGGCTAAGCATGGCCAAACCCAAGTTACAGAGTTAGATCCAAGACCAAAAATACAAAAAGCAAACCCAGAAGTGATGTAGCCTGCGCACAGAGATGGCTTTTGCTGGAGTTTCTCCTCTCAAGTGGTAATCGCTGCCCTAAATTTTATAGTCTTGGAAACTCAGTCTGGGCCACAGGTGGTTTTTTTTTTTTTCAGATTGTTGGGAGGATGTTGATAAATGAAGAAAAGGAAAAGCAGACCAGCGCTAAGTATGTTGCACCAGGCCTTTGCTGCTTTGCATGTAATTCATCTCGCTTCCCGTAAAACACAAACCTGCCTCTCAACCTCTGTCTCCACGTAGCTGGAGGGGGATGGGTCATGGTCTTCTTCAGCCTGAAAAAACACAGAGGTTCAGCTCTCAGCAGAGGAGGCAGGGACAGAAATGGTGGACACAAAATTTCACGGCTAATCGTTATTCCCTTTGCTCCATCCCCTCAAGTGACACCAGCCCATCTGTTCGGTGTGGGGCAAGACCACGTGCGCAACCCCAAAACGAGGGCGAGCGAGGAGTTGCGTCACGGCAGAGAAAGGATCAAAAAAGGCCACAGGCACCTTCTTCAGCCGAGAACAGAGCCAGTCTCAACACGCAGCATCGGCTGCGTTAAGAGAAGCGTACCGTAGAACTTGGGAGGGTTGCAAAAAGAAGAAACAGGAGGATTTCACCCGCTGGGTTTATCGCATCGCCTCTGACTTTAGCGTTCGTGTTTTATCACCACGCAGCCTTTGCGGAGCACCAACTCCCTTCCCCAAACGAATTATTTTAGCAAAGCAGCGTCTAAGCTCCTGCCTTCATGCTAAATCAGATCTGGAAGCCCTTCACCACAGCAACGTCGTATCAGCGCTCAGCAAGAACCAGCAGCTACTGAAAATCTGGGACCCTCTCCCAAAACAGGGCAGCATCCCACCAGCCACAGTCCCATCCCGTGGCGCCCGAGCAAGGCAGGGATGCTCCTCCTCCGGTGGGGCTGACAAGGACCCAAATTCCCCCGGACTGAGCTTAAATAGAGCCCCTGGGCCACGGGGAGGGTGGGGCTGCTCAGGGCAATCAGAGCTCATTGGCAGCATCTCCCTTCTCTGCAGGCAACCTTAATGATTTTGCAGAGAAGGTGGGGAAACAAAAAAAAAAAAAAAAAAAAAAAAAAAAAAAAAAAAAAAA
>WHYT01013625.1:24310-44789 GCA_009806455.1 Tetrax tetrax | reverse complement strand
CCCCAGGGAGCGGCTCTGTCATTGCCCGAGGTGGGGGGTGCCCACCCACCCGGCGTGGGGCTGGGGGGGGGCGATGTCCCCCTGTGCATCCCCCGTCTCCCCAAGCTCAGCCACGCTCACCCCCTCATCTCTTCCAGGCAGACCCACCAGCTGCTGCCGGCCGGAGCCCCCAAAGCCCTGCAAGCCAGCAGCCGCCCTGTCCTGTCCCGTTCCCAGCGCACCCCAAGCACCGCAGCAGCCTTTGCCCCCTGGCTTTGCACCCCACACCTGTACCCCCATCCCCATTAAAGCCCATATAAAACCAGCCTCCCTCCCTTGTCTGCTGGGTCGTCCTGAGGGGAACCCCAGTGGGGCGATGGGGAGGGGGAAGCACAGCCGGTGGTGGTGGGCTGGGCTGGGGCTGGCGCCGGGGGTCAGGGCTGATCCCAGATCCTGGCTGTGGGGTCACCAGAGCGGGACCCCCCTGTGCACTCGCAACCTCACGCTGCAGTGCTGCCTGCCCACCAAGCCTGCCCTGTCCGGCGAGAGCGGGCCCCAGGGCTGGGACCCGCTGGGGGGATCCGCTCCCACCTGCCCCCTCGAGCACCCTGGGCTATCCCAGCCTCCCTGCCTCGGTTTCCCTGGCAGAGAGCAGGCCAGCAGCGCAGGGATGGCACCATGGGCAGCCACAGGGGCTCTCACCAAAAATTTGGCCAAGGACAGACATGACCCAGAGTGATGGCTGTGAATGTTGAACGTGGCTCAGCCCCAGACGCCCGCCTGCTCTCAGTGCCACGAGCCTGGACTCCCTCCGGGAGCGAGGTCTGTTCCCATGGCCAGCAGCCTGGGCAGCCACAACCCCTTCCGGGGGCCTCTGGGCTGCCACCCAACCCAAGGCTAAAACACCGGCCCAGCCATCCCCTCCTGGGGGCAGGATCCATCCCGGCACTGCCAGACCCTGGGGCCGGTGGGCATTAGCGAGGAGTGTGGGGCACTGGGGGCACCCTCGTCCCCCTCTGTGAACACAGCAGCAGGCATGGGGCATCACCCGGCCCGCGATGTGCTCGGGCTGGGTCTCACACAAGGCTGCATTCATCCGGGCCCGGGCAATCGGAGGGTGAGGGGGCCGTCGGTGTCACCTAACACGGGTACAAGTTATCCCCGCTCTTGTGTAACCTGTTGCATAAAGCGGGGGCGGGCAGGGGGTGCTGCCAGCGGCGGGGGCTATAAAGATGGGTGCGGGACGAGACGGTCCGTGCAGCCTGTCCTGCCTGTGAGCAGTCCCTGGAGCAAGGATGATGGTGATGCTGCCCAGCCTGGCGCTGGCCCTGCTCTGCCTGCTGCAAGCTGGCGCCAAGGTCCCCGTGCAGCCGGGCTTCAGCGCCGAGAAGGTAAGGGGACAGGGTGCCCACCCGCCGGGTCCTGCCCGGGCTGGAGGGGCTGCCTGGCACAGGGTGCCCATGCTGCGTCACTGGGCACGGCCAGGTGCCCCCCAGTCCTGGCCCTGAGCTGGCATCAGGGCGGCTGCCAGGAGGGTGTGGATGTTTGTGCAAAATTGGGTGAGTCCTGGCCAGCTGCTGCCCGCTGCGGCCAGGCCCGGCGGTGGCCCCGCTGCAGGGACACCAACACCCCAGAGCCATGATCCCCCCAGGCGCGCGGCGCTTCCCCAGGACACATGGGCCAGGCGCTGCGCCCACCCTCCCGGCACGCGGCAGGGCAGGGTGCTCTGTGCCCGGGGAGGTGGCGAGTCCCCATGTTGGGCTGGCTGGTCCCCACGGAGGGTGGCAGGTCCCCATGGCTTTCCCAAACGCCACTGGTGATGTCCCGTTGCAGTTTGCAGGGAGGTGGTATGTCGCAGCAGCCGTTTCCAACTGCTCCATGTTCCTGAAGATGAAGGACGAGATGAAGTCGTCCATCACCACCATCAGCTTCATGCCAGAGGGGGACCTGGACATGAAGCTTGCCTTGCCCATGTGAGTGCCTGTCCCGCTCGCCGCGTCCCACGTGGGCCACAGGACTGCCCCTCCCAAGGCGGCTGAGTGAGGGGCGTCCTCCAGACCCACCGCCCCGCAGCGTCCGGCCCTGCTTGCGCCCCCCCACGCGCCCTCCCACACAGCATCCAGCCGTTTGCCATTCCCATTTTCCCTTTCCAGGCCAGACGGGTGCCAAACGTTCGAGCTGGTCTTCCAGAAAAGCAGGGAGGCAGGACACTACACAGGTACGTGCGAGCACAGGGGATCGGAGCCCGGACACCTTGAAATGGAGGGTGGGCACCACCAGCCCCCAGTGCCCGGGGAGCTGTGAGGTGGGCTTGGCCCCTCTGCCTCCGTCGCTCAGCAGGAGGTCATGCTGCGTGCGGGTGGGTGCCCAGGGGTTCCCTCCTCGTACCCACCTCGGGTAAATCCAGGGCCATCAGCCCCGGTACGGGCCGTGGAGGTGCCTGGGCTGTGCCGCGTCCCTGACCGGGCACCGTCTGGGGTCCTTCAGCAGTGGAAGACAAGAGGGACCTGCGTGTGATGGAGACAGACTACAGCGGCTACGCCATCGTGCATGAGCTCCAGCGGAAGGAGCAGGCGTCCAGCACCGGGCTGCAGCTGCTCAGTGGGTGTCGGGAGCGGGGACCGGCCTGCGCGGTGCCCCGGGGAGGGAGATGGGCACCGACGGGGGGCGGGGGCTGAGGTCCCCACCGTCACCCAAGGCCACGGCGTCAGTGCGCAGCGTGCTGGCACCCAGGGAATTCATTCTGGGAGGAATGAAACCTTCCACCAAAACTGTCCCTGGCTGATCACAGTTCAAACTAAAGCCCCCCTGCAGCGTGCCAGTCCAGCCGCAGACCCCCAGCCGCACCGACTGCCTCGTACCACCCTGGGTGGGTGGGTTGCCCATCCCAAAGGGCTTGTGCCCCTGCGCTGCCAGCCCAGGGCAGCCGTGGGGTGCCCAGTGTCCACCCTGGATTCATTTTTGCCCTTCCCTGGGGATCCCAGCACTGCCCCACAGGAGCCAGACCCCCTGGCATGGGGCTCACTGCCGGGTCCCCCCGCACTCACCAGCCCCCATTTCGGGTGTCTGGCTGCAGCAAGGGAGCAGGACGCCGACCCCCAGCTCCTGCAGAAGTTCAAAGAGCTCATCCCCGCCATGGGCCTCACTGAGGACATGCTGGCCATCCTGCCCAAGTCGGGTGAGCGCCGGGACGGTGCGGGGTGCGCACAGCCCCCTCTGTGCCGGGACGCTGTGCGGGGGCTCGGGGCACTGCCCGTGGTGTGCTTACTCCTCTCTTTGCTTTCCAACAGATGGGTGCACCAAGGCCATCAGGTGAGCATGTCAGCGGGCGCCGGGTCTCCCTCCCAGCGTGGCCTGGGCTGAGCAGGGACCTGCAGCCCCCCAGGGAGCCCCCTGCCAGCCTTGGGGCTCTGCTCTGATAGCTCCTCTGTCCGTCCTGCCTCCCTGCAGCTGAAGGGGCCGTGTGTCCTCCAGACCCGGTGGAAACCAGGCTCTCCCCCGACTCCATGGTGCCCTCCTTGGCCAGGCTCTGCCAGACCCCTGCCCCGCACCGGGATCACACCTCGCCCCCCTCAATAAATAGGTGCAGAAGCTGCCCCCGAGATCGGTGCTTTTGTTGGCTGGAGTGGGGGTGCTGCCAGGGTCCCCAGGCAGGCCCTGGATCCCATCCCTCCTCTCAGTACCCCGGGGGCGTTGGGGGGCTCCTTTGCCGCGCTGTTTGCTGAGCCCGGTGTGGGGAGGATGGGGAAGGAGCAGCGGGGCAGCCGCCGGGGATGCGGGCAGGGTAGAATCGGGCTGGGACGGACAGGGGTTTGCGGAGCTTGGCCGTGGGTCAATAGCCAGGCTGCACCGGCTGTGGCTCCCCATGTGCAGCTCATCCGCACGACACCCCATTCCCTGCTCGGGGCGCCCGGCCACACTGGGGATGCCCAGGGTAAGCGCAGAGCAGGACTAGGACACCCGGCCCCCTTGGTACCATCATCCCAAGGTGGGACGGTGCTGCGCTGAGCCCCAAGGGCAGCCAGCACCCCTCCTCCATCCCCCTCCACCTCCTGCAGAGCAGGGGCAGCCCCTGGTCCCCCCCACTGACCCCCTGCCCTGGAGCGGGGGTCCCTCGGAGCAGCACGGACCCTTCAGGACTACGACCCCCAGGAGCCCGTCAGAGCCAGGGCACGAGGGAGGAGGGGACGCTCCCACAGTGACACAAACACCTTCTTCCGTCCACCCCGCTGTGGGTTCGTCTCACTTTGCGGACCCCAAGTGCCCCAGCGCAGGTGGGTGGGCCTGCGCGGGTGCCACGGGGCCACGTCACACTGGCAGCGCGCAGGCACCCGGGTTTGGACACAATCTTGGGGCAGATGCCAGCCCGGCCAGAGATGGGTCACCGAGCCCCTTCGTGACGGGTCAGTGGGTGACAGGGCTGCCACAGTCCGTGCTGGGAAGAACCTCCCTGCTCCTCCCGGCAGCCTCCGCCTGCCAGCGGAGAAACAAAAGCTCTCTTTGTTCTTTCACAAACAACTGAAGAAACTGGGGAAAATCCCAAATTTCAGCACTGATGCAACAGTTCCTGCAACCCTGCTCCTCAGCCCCTTCCTGGGGCTCGCAGGCACTTCCCTTCTCCTGTGAGACCGGACGCTGCTCACCTCGAGGTGACTTCAGCCCTTCAAAACCACCACCTTGCCCAAGCCAACGCGGGCAGCGTTAGCCGTGCCGCTCGGCACGCAGCAGCGCGGGGTGGGCGGAGGGCGGGGAGAGCACAATGCCATAAAGCTGGCAGCCCCGGCACCACTCTCCATCCCGCCGGAGGAGGCTGCGGCAAGATGAGGAGCGTGGTGCTGAGCCTGGGGCTGGCCCTGCTCTGCGTGCTGCACGCAGAGGCTGAGGACCTCGAGATTGCGGGGCTGGATGAGAGCAAGGTGACCCACGGCATCCCGGGGAGGGCGGTCTCCGGTCACCAGGGAGGGGATTTTTGGTACTGGGGACAGCCACCACCGTCTCCGATGTCACAGCCGGGCAAGGGCAGTCACCCAGCTCTGGCATAGGTACCTCAGTGGGGATTTCGGTGCCGGAGGGGACGCGAGTGTCCCATGGCCTGAGGGCATCCTGGCTCAGTCCCTGAGGGGGGACAGTCCCTGCCTGCTGCTCTGGACTCACAGCCCGTCCTCGCCGCCAGCTTGCAGGGAAATGGCACATCGTCGCTCTGGCCTCCGACTCCAAGGGCTTCCTCCAGCAGAAGGACAAGCTGAAGATGTCAATGGCCACCATCACAGTCCTGGAGGAGGGCGACCTGAAAGTCGCCTTTGCCATTCCCACGTAAGTACCAAGCGCTCTTCTCCACGGGCTTTCTTGACCAACCTCCTCCCGGACCTTCACCGGTGGGTCCCACCCACGTGCCTGCAGCCAGCGCCCACCTAAGACCCGGGCAGGGGGTGAGGCAGGGCCACCAGCCCCATGGTTTGGAACAGCTCAGAGAGCTGCATTGTGGGGAGCCCTTCTCCGGGGCTCAGGGCAGCACCAGCCGGAAGCGGAGGCACCCTGCTGCTCTCTGCGGGGATGCGGCAGGAGCAGGGACCCTATGGGTAAAGCATTCCCAGCAGGACCAGCTCAGCGCGTGTCACCCCACGGGGTGATCCAACCCCTGCCAACCCCGGCACCCGTTGCTCCAAGGGTGGCACCTGTCCCCTCCCTGCCCTGGCCACACCATCTCGTTCCTGAGCGGCGAGTCCCACGTTTCTCATAGCGATCCCAGGCGAGGGTAAGCGGGGTCACTTCACGCCGGCCACAGCATGCTTCGCTGTTTTGCAGCCCGGAGCAATGTTACAAGTCGGAGTGGATCTACAAGAAAACAGGAGTTCCTGGTGAATACCACAGCGCTGGTGAGTGGGGTGAGCCCCACCCCGGGACGGGGCAGAGGAGCTTCCCATCACCCCTGTCCGAAGCAGCCGGTCCCCAGGGACATGGGGTTTGGGGGTGCCCGTCTGCCTCTCCTGAGGCCCTGGGGTGGGACGGCTGTCTGCGGTCGGTCACCAGCTGCAGCCCAGGGCTGGTCTGTGCCAGCGCTGGTGACCCTCGGCTGCGGTGGACCCCCGCTCCCTCCCGCTGGGAAGCTGCTCTGGGATAAGGCAGACATGTTCAGACCGAGCTTAAACCCTGGGGGAAAGCGGGTTTGCTCTGCAGTGGGGCTGCGGATGGACGTTCCCGAGGGATGAAGCGAGCACGGTTTCCCACCATCCCCAGCCAAAGCATCAGTCTGACGCCAGCCAGGCTCTGCCACCGTCCGCAGTGGTCGTCCCCAAACCCTCCCGTGTTGGCATTCCAGTCCCCTGCCCTGCTCTGATCCGTGGGCTCCCCCAGGCTTCCAGAGGAGCCTTAGCGAGAGGAAAAACCAGGGGAGACACAGAAGGGGGTGGGTGGGCCTGGCCCCTGGCATCCCAATTCGCGCTTTCACAGCCCTCCAGCAGTGTGGGAGCTCGCAGGGGGAAGTCATGACTTTTTTTTTTGCTTTCCTCCACATCCTTTTGCAGAGAAAAGCAATACGACGGCACGGGTGGTGGATACCGACGGCAAGACGTACGGAGTTGTCTTTGTCTCCAAAGTGAAGAACGGGAAGACATTCCGCATGCTGAGGCTCTACAGTGCGTAGGCAGGGACGGCCTGAGCAGGGCGAATGGCTCGCAGGCGTCGGGGTGCTTCGCGGTGTTCCGAGCAGCCAGGAGCCGGGGCATCCGTGGAAGAGACCCCCTCTCCACAGCTGCCCTCCTGCCAGGAGCCCTTGTCCTCGGGGGGGTGCGGGAGCAAGGCGGGGACTGCTGCGTTCCCTGCGCGGCAGGGAGAGGGGTGGTGATTTGGGGCTGGCGGGGAGGCCGAGGATCTGGCTCCTGCACTGTGCCGGGAGGCCACGGCCTCAGGTAACTCACGTGGCGAAATGGGGGGAAGGACAGGGGTCCTGCCACAAGAGAGGCAGAAACAGCAGGGACGGGAACCACGAGAGGAGCAATGCGCTGGTGCCAGGGCCTCTGCTTCATCTCGTCTCCTGGGAGGGGGGTCTCACGTCCCTGGCCACCACTGCTCTCCAGGATTCCCACCAGTGCCTCCAGCCTCCTCCCAGGGACTGCCATCCGCCCCATCCTCGCCCGGGCACGCTTGCCGGCTGCCCAGGAGACACAGGGACAGGCCACAGCCTGAAGCCAACTCCTGTCTTTGCCTTTAGGCAGAACCCGAGGGGTGACCCCCAAAATCGCAGCGCGGTTCAGGAAGCTTGCGAGGGAGAAGAGCTTCACCGACGAGATGATCAAGTTTCTGCCCAGCCAGGGTGAGCATGGCGCTGGCTCGGTCGGTGCGGGGAGCCAGGACACGCCGGCTTTCACCAGCTCAGCCCATCGCTGCCGCCACTGCGTGGTCTGAGCTGGCGGCAGAAAGAGCTCTGGCTTGGCAGGCCGTGGCTTTCGCTTCGCTCAAGTTCATCAGTGGGTTCTCTATTTTGGGTGCTGAACCAGACTAGCCAGACTGCAGCCCAGACTCAGCCCTTCTCTTTATTTTCACAGATGAATGCAGCCTGGATCAAGTGTAGGTGAGTTGCTGCAGTGCAACACGGCGTTTGCAATGTCCTCAGCTGGAAATTGCCCCCCTTGGTGTCCCACCAAGGGCCACCACGAACTCTTCAAATGGCTCTGGGGGCCAGGTCGTTCAAACCTGTGCTGGAGCTCACACCCAGGTAGGACCATTCCCTTTGGAGCTGCTCTGCAGCGGGGACCTCCGCAGTGCAGTTGCCCAGTGGTGAGCAAGGGCGCTTGGACCAAAACCACCTGTTCAGTGGAGAAATGGCTGCAGAGCTCATCCAGCAGCGAGGGCTGGGACATTGGCTCTTGCCAAAGGGGCCTTGGGGTTGTGGACCGGCAAAACCTGCCAGAGGTTGGGTTGGTGTCTCACCACACAAGACACGGTTGGTTTTGGCCCACCCTGGCTTGTGATTTCCCACACTTTCAGTTGTAGGGGTTGGCTAAAAATCTATTGCTGGAGATGGTTCGCTCTACAGAGCTGGCAAGATCTTGGTGGAAAGCCCTGCTTGCCCTCTCCATTGGCCTCCTCACCTCAAATTCTCAGCCCCAGTCTCCCGGCTGTTTTCTAGGAGGTGCAGGCTGATTGATGGATGCTCCTGCCCAGCGATGCAAGACACACGCTCTGAAGCTCCAGGCTACTGCTCCACCATCCCTCTTCTGAGCTTGGTGGCCAAGGCTCTGACACATCCCCTGCTCCTCCAGTGCACAGTCCCTCCTTTTTGACAAATAAACAGAAACTCACCCTGCAGCTGTCTGGGGAGAACCTGGGGTGCTCAGGCGTGTGGTGCCTTCTGTTTTCCTCCTGGGGTCTGCAGACAGTGAGCAGTCAGGGGAGACCCCGGGCTGAGCTCACTCAAGCAAGGGCACTTTGGGAGCCCACCAGGATTTTCCCTCCGGATGCCTCCCATAGGGCAAGAACAGAGCCATGGCCAGGCAAAGGTGAGGTGAGGGGTGCAGTGAGGCTGGAAGTCCCATGGGCACAAGGGGCCAAGTGGAGAAAGGCTGTGGGACTTGGCCACAGAGGCTGAGGGTGAGGTTTGGAGGGCTGTGACAACCACCACCACCCAACACTCCTTTCGTGACCAAAATCATGAAACTGGCTTCAAAATGATAACCTACAAAACTCAAAAAACTCAAATTCTGCCTCCCTCCAAAAGCTAACCCCATGAAAACCCCCCAGCCTCATGCCACGGAGATGTCAAGATGTTCCTTTTCACCTCTGGCTTTCTGGCGGAGCCTGGCCTGCGCA
This sequence comes from Tetrax tetrax, assembly GCA_009806455.1. Taxonomy (NCBI): domain Eukaryota; kingdom Metazoa; phylum Chordata; class Aves; order Otidiformes; family Otididae; genus Tetrax; species Tetrax tetrax. Next base: position 36,002 of record WHYT01013625.1, on the reverse strand, counting down.
CACTTCTGAGCGCATAAGGCTGGACCGGAGCTTTTCTGAAAAAGGAATGAAAACCGATTTCTAGATAGACGCCAGGTTTCAAAAGTTACACTGGAAAAGAAAGGCCTCAAAAAAGGTTATTCCCATCAAACTGTCGTAATTGACTGATTTCCTTTGAAATCCCAGTGCCTGCCAGGCTCCTGCTGTCCTGTGGAGTACGTGCTGCTGTAGGCGGCTCTGCCCTCCTGACGTTGTCCCAGGGATTTCAGAAAGATGATGACTTTCCAGACCCCTACCTTGGAGGGTGGCAGATAAATAAGCCAAATAATTAAGCCAGCAGCTTCTGCCGCCCCAGTCACAGGCTCACGAGAGCCGTGGGGAATGATGCCCAACTCTTTTGCAGGCTCTTGACCTACCGTGGTCTTTTGCCCCGCGGCCAGCTGCTGACCCTCGATGTCTCTGAGCACTGGGTGTCCTATCCTGATTCCCAGGAGACTCGTGATGTTTTCCCAGTGCACTGGCTGCTCTGAGGCGCTCGTGGCTGCTGCATCTCTCCCCAGCCTTTGCGTTCTCCCCTCCGCTCGCCCCGCGGTGATTGCAGCCCTCTGGTCCCCCGGAGCCCCACTTGCCCACCAGCTCAGGCTGGGCCACGGCAGGGGCGAGACTCCGCTTTGGGACGAGGAGCTGCAGGGCTGGGGGAAGGTGGAAGGTGGAAGGTGGAAGGTGGAAGGTGGAAGGTGGAAGGTGGAAGGTGGAAGGTGGGTGTCTGAGTGCTCCAGACCCAAACCCAGAGAGCTGGTGTGGAGCTGCGCATGGTCTCTGCCTCTCCCAGCTCCACAGTCAGATTATCAGGTGGTGGCGGGCATCTGCCTCCCGAGACTGTCTCTCTTTGAATTTATATTTCTGAAATCCCTCTCCATTCTTCGCTTCCTGCTCTGTTCAGCTCCTCACATCCACCCAGGAGGAACCGCAGGGTAAACTGTGTCCCCAGCAAAGCCCCAGCGCCTCACACTCTCATTGCCAAGGGCCCAGCCAGTGCTGGCAGGCACTGAGGTCAGGCAGGGTGCGAAGCAGCCTTGTGCCTCTCCCAGAAAAGGAAGCTCCTCCAAAATCCCTTCCACTGCCCGTCATACCCTGCCCATCCCCGGCCAGCCTGGCCACTCACCCGGGCCTTCATTTCAGCCCAGGATCTGCTTTGCTGCCACATGACCATAACAGGTACCCAGGAAGATGTTGTCCCAGCACCTGAGCATCTCGGGATGTTCCCAGGCCCTCCTTCCTCCTCACATGGACTGAGAAAAATACATTTGGGAAACAGCCCCTCCTGACCCCGGTGCTGAGCAGGGACCAGAGCTGGACACGTCCCGGCAGTGGCAGGGTGAGGGACCTCCCTGGGGCTTCTGAACCCAGAGTCATTTCCACTCTCTTCGGAAGAGGCCTGGGGTTTCCAGTGGGAACTCTCCCCGGCAATTTGGACTGGAACAATTCAGCAATTGCCACGCTCGCAGGAGCGCCGGGCCCACACACGGCGTTGCCTCCAGGCTGGTTTTTGGTGCGAATGAAAACATCCCGCTGCCAGCAACGCCCTTCGCCACGAGCTCTGTGTGACGGGGAGTCCCAGTGCCTCCACACTGTGTTCCAGCCGAACATTTCCTTCCCGCCACGTGCAGGCGTCACCCTGCCAGGCAGCACTGTGATCATTTCTCTTTGCCACCGGCGTTTTCCACTCCTCCTTTTTCCGTCCTCTTTCTCCCTATGCCCCGGAGCAGGACGCACACAGGTTGTGATTTCAGCTTTTCTCTCAGTGTGAGTCCCCTCCTGCAGGCTGGGGGTCCCCACCACAGCCTCCCGTGGTCCCTCAGCCTGTTGCTCCCCTGTCCCTGCTGCTCATCCACACTCACTGCACCAGGCAGCCCCTCTCCCAGCACTCCTCAAGCTGCCAGGGTCAGCAAATCCTGAAATGTGTGAAGGTGCATCAGTCCCAGCGATGCCCAGTATCAGTGACAATGTGCCCCTTGGGGACGGGAAATCTTTGCGTACAGGTTTCTGTGCTGGAGCTGCCACGCAGAGAGGCCTCAGCAGTGCCCAGGATGGGATAGCGGAAAGTCCTGCCACCGGGCTTGGCTAGCCCCACGCAACTGGGCAGACTGGGGAGGGAGACGGCAGCGCTGCAGGAAAAGCCCTGCGTGTCCAGCGGGCAGCAACCTGAACACCAGCGAGCAGAGTGCTTTGCAGCAAAGGCAGCCGGATGCATCCTGGTCTGGAGTAGAGAAGGAGAGCTGTCAGCTTGAGGAGCACTTGTGAGACCGCACTGGGAGAGCTTGGTCCAGTTTAGGTCTCTTCAGTACAAGAAAGGTCCCGACAAACCGCTGAGAGCACGAAGCTGGCCAGGGCCAGGAGCACAGCACAAGGAGGACAGGCTAAGGGAGCTGGGCTGGTCCAGCCTCCAGAAGAGAAGCTGAAGGAGACATCTGGGTGCCATTTCCAGCTGCCCCAGGGGAGGATCTGGAGAAGATGCAGCCAGACTCTTCCCAGAGTGCTCAGTGGTAGGATGAAGGGCAACAGACATGAGCTGCAACATGGCAAATTCCAGTAGGACAAAAGGAGAAAGCTCTTAATCACGAAGATGGTCCTGCAGGTGTCCAAAAACGTGGTTGAGTACCCCCCATGCTTGGAGGTATCCAATTGAGGTGGACAAATCCCCGAGCAACCTGATCTAAACTTCCCTTCCAGATTCCAAAATTTCTCGGGAGTGGAAGGTCTCCGAGCAGTGGTTCAGAGAAGCAACACGCTTTACGCTTGCTCAAGCCCCTTAAGTCACCCTTAAATCTAGAGAAGCTTGCCTAGAAGAAACCAAGGTTATCTAGCAGAGCCAGGAGGTACATTCCTGGTTGCAAAAGTGGGGAAAACAAGCCAGACAAGGAAAGCATAGGCTGAAGAGCCAAACACTGGCGTATTCCTGGACTCAGGCTCTTGCTTAAGGGTGTCTCTGAGGCGCTTCGGGTGCAGAGCCTGCCATGCTACTCCCACTCCACTGTAGGACCATCTCTCCGGCTGCCTCGAGCTGCTAGGGAAGTTCAAAGACAACTTCAGACCAGCACCCCCGTCTGGCCCCTGGAGCTTTGGGGCCCTCTTCATGGGGATTCTGGTGGAGCACCCCTCAGGGAGTCCACGGTCTGGCACTGAGCACAGGACCCAGCACATCGTATTCCCGTAGCGTGCTTCCCTGCTCCCACAGCATCCCACAGCATGGTGCCCGTGTGGAGCATGGACTGTGCTGTGACAGGGGATCTTCTCCCAGGTGCCTCCCAGGAGAACATTGAAATCACCCAGCTGTCCCAAACCGCTTGTGCTGCCAGATACACCTGGTGTGAGGAGAGAAAGCATCTTCTCAAGGTAGGATGTGCAGGCGCTGGGTCACCAGCGTCCCCGGCATCTGTGCGGGGTGAGTGCTGGAGGGCAGGACAGCTGTAGGACGGAGGAGGGAAGGAGTCAGCCCCAAGCCGGGGTCCTGCAAGGCCAGCTCTGCACTGTGCCCCTCTCCCACGACCAAATGACGTGGGTGTCCTTGCAGCCCCTCTCACAGCCCGGCACCGGATGAGAACCTGCGGGCCCGGCACACATCTCAAAGTTCACAGTACCACAGCTCACAGCACGGCAGGAGCCCTGCCCCTACTGCAAACACAGCTCTGCCCACCCGCTGACGTGTTCCTGGTTCTCCTGTGCCACGGCCTGTTTCCCACCGGTGTTCCTGCTCTGTCCGGGATACGGCTCTACAAACCCAGCGAGGCTGTGGCGTTGGCCTGTGCTTCGCGGAGAGCAGCGCCCGTCAGCGGCTCCCGACTCTGCCTCAAGCTCACTTCTCTCATTTTACATCTGATTGCAAATCAAATGCGATTTGATTAGCAGAAAGGCAAGCAGACACTCCCGACGGCTGGCTGGTCATCCAGCTAACGACTGTCGGACTGGCAGATTTAATTGCAAAGCCCGACGGTTGTCGGGAAATGAAATGAAGAAGGCAGGTAGTTTTCCACCTCTGTTTTGTTAAATCAATTCCAAGGCTCTGCAGACACCTACTTATATTTAGAAGAAGTTTATTTTAGGTAAAGGGAAAAGTTTTCAGTGGCGACAAAGAGATTTAGGAACCAAAACCACTCCTGCCTTTGCCCCATGCTGTGAGCACTTTGGGCCCCAAAGCTCCTGAGAAGGCACCAGGTGAGACCTTGACTCCTCGTCCAAACCCTGGTGCATTAGGTCTGAGCAGGTGATTTCTGGGTCAAAGACATTTTTTAAACCGAGATTAAGCTGCTAGGTCTGGCAGCCTTGCCCACGCCAGCGTTACCCACAGCAGCGTGCTTGAGGGAAGGGCTCTGGTCCCCGATGCCATAGCCGTCTCCCTGCTTGGCTTTGCTTCTCTGGGCTGATCTTGACGAAGCGTAGGTGCCATGTACTCTCTGACGGATTCTCCCCTCTCCAGGCATTCTGGCAGCCCGGCTCATCTTCCTGCTCCTCGAGTGGGCTCCCTCTCCCTTGGCACTGTCTGGCAAGGTCTCACTAACATACCACAGCACCAGTATTTTCCCTTATGCACTGGAAACCTTTCCACTGTCCCCACAGCCAGTTCGGCATCTTGTGCCATGCTCACGGCTCATGCCTGCCCCTGGCTGACCGGATCACCGGGGCTCCAGCTGAGGCCCCTGTAGGCAGGCAGACTGCTCCGTGGTCTCAAAGCTCCTCTGCTCACCCAGGTTTTTTTTCTTTTTCTTTCCTCTAAAGCCTTGCAAATGCCCGGTGCTGGATTCCTCTTCTCCCATCTTCAGAAAAAGGGGAGCAGGCGGTGTCTGACCTCCAGGGCACTGGGCCGAGAAGCACCGGGGCCTGCCTGTCCTTCAGCTCCACAGCGTGTATTGAATCTCGTAACACCAGAGGCAACTTCCACACCCTCCTTGCACTCCTTCATCTCTCGGTGCAGATTTTGCTCACCACTTTTCAGGCTCTTTTCTTCCCTTGCAGACTTTCCGCTCTTTCCAAACACCCTCCTCGATGTGTGGATCTTGCTTGTTTGCCAGGGGAGAAGCCCTGCCCCACCAGCCTCTGCCTTGTGCGCGAGAGGGAGTTTTCTGCTGGGTTTTGCACCTTTGCTGTCACAAAATCCCAGCTCTTTTCTACGTTTGCACCCTCAACCTCCCACATTTGCCCAGCTGCAATAACCAGCTTTCCTCACTTGTCCTGATTCATGCTTGCTCACAGCCACAGCCGCCAATCTGCTCCTATTGATCTTCCCATTTACACAAAATGGCATTGACTCATGCCTACTCGAGCTGAAGTTATTTTCTCAGATAGCTCTTCTAAAAACAGCCTATTTTTCAGGAACAGGTACAAAAAAACCCCGTCCGCTTGCTCCATGCTGTGACCTGGTGCAGACGTGCGTGAGATGCCATATCCGAGGAGTTACATATCCGGCTGTTACAGACGAGGCTGTGGTTTATATCCTCCCCCTGCCAAAGAGTTCCTCTTCCTGGAAGAATTTTTCTCCAGGATCTTTGTCCTCACCCCGCTCTGGTTGGGGGATCTGGAATAGACTCCCGGCACCGTGCAGGCAGACCTTCCCTTCCCTCCTTCCTGAGACGACTTGGATCCCGGAGGATCTTTTGACAGCTCCTTCAGACGGGTTGTGCCGCGCCACCCTTCCTCATCACCTCTTGTTCCCACCCTCCCTTCCATGCGCTGCATCGCCTCAGCTCTGCTCACACCAGCTATTTCTCTGTCCTTTGGGAATATCTGCTGTCACAGGTGGCTCCATGTAGCAGTCTGAGTTCCTCCATACCAGCTTTGCCAGAGACCACAACCATTTGTGTTATTTCCTACAGACCATCTCCCAGAGATGGCACCGGCCTTTGGCCACCCATGCCGCTCTCCCAGCTGCTCTCATCTCTACAGCTGCTTATGCCCACGTTTACCCGCTCCCGCGCTTCCAGCATGTCCCAAATCAGCACCATGAGGACGATGCCTCTCCTTCAATCTCCGTTCCTGGTTCAAAGGTTCAAAGCCTGGCACCAGATCCCTGAGGCCTGAGGGCACCCCCTCCCGCTGCTGTGCCTGGATCTCATCTCCATTATCCCTGAGCTCCAGTTTCTCGTTAGCTTGAGAGCCTTTCCCTCTTCCCTCAGGCTTGTGTCTTCGCTTTTCCTCGCCCTCAAGCCCCCTCGAATCACACCATCACCTTCTGACGCCTTTCTGCTCCTCGTCACATCTAGAGTGCAGTAGTCACAAGCAGACACCTTTGTCTGGAGCATTCAAAGATTTCTTTTTTTTTTTTTTTGAGATCTGATCCCTGTGACAGAGAGGGGAAGCACAAGACCTTTCTGTATCTTCACTAATGCTGTAAAGGCAATTTGCTCCCATGAAGGGCAGTTCAGGAGGGCAGTGTCCAGCCTGTCACATTCCATGGGATCTCTAGGCCACGCTCCAGCTGCAGCCCAGGACACCTGGAGCGGGGAGAGGAGCTGCTCTCATCCGCTCTGGAAGAGCAGGTTCCCCGCCAGTGTCACCAGGTAAACAAGCAAGAAGCACAGGCTCCTCAGGGAACCTGCTCATCATGACCCTCGTCCAGCTGACGCCCACCTGCACTCCCCCGGTATTTCTTCCCGGGCCACCTCTCCTTCCGGGGCATCTGCTACTCCTCTGTCACCCTCCCTAAGACCCTTGGAGACTTCATCTTGTCACAGACCATCTCCTTTGTGGGCTGCATCACGCAGATCGTGTTTGCTTTGAGGGCTCCGAGCGCGTGCTCCTGGCCGCCACGGCCTACGATCGGTACCAGGCTGCCTGCCGCCCCTTCACCACCCAGTGCTCGGGAGCAAGAAGATGTGCCGCTGCTCGGCGGCCATCGCACGGCCGAGTGGCTCCTTCTGCTCTCTGATCCAGGCCTTCCTCACAGCCCGCTTGCCCTTCTGTGGGTCCAGCCTGATCAACAACGTGTTCCATGAGACGCCCTTCTTGCTGAAAGCATCCTGCAGCCCCAACACTCCCCTCGACAGGGCTGCCTTGTGTGCCATGGCTGGGACTACTGCCACAGCCTCTCTCCTCTCTGCTCCCATGTCATCCGTGCACATCGCTGGGGCTGTCTTCCAGAAGGGACACAGAGAGCCCTTGCCAGCAGGCAGGGGCGGTGGGGACGGTGGGCTGCGTTCCCGGTTCTGGTAACTTTGCTGCTGAGGAACAGGTTCTGCCCGGGGAGAGGAGCCGCACCGCCTGGCCACACGCTGCCTTTGATGTGGCGGTGCCCTTGGTAAGCCTTGGTTCTTTTTAATCATTTATCCACACCAGGGCTTGTCCGGCTTTCCGGGAAGAGCTTTTATCCCTCAGCAGAGCCCTTTCTGAGGTGAAAGACAGTGCAAAGCACCGCAGCAATGCTTGGCTGTTTGCATCTCCTGCTAAGTGGTGGATAATCTCGTCTGGGCTGGACTGGCAAGCACTGCAGGGCCGGATGTCTTTCCCTTAATGCAATAAAATATGTATAAGTAGGAAAACCATTGTCAGGGGATTGATCTTTGTAGTTTCAGGAGTCAAATCCTGGGAAGGAAGAGCTGCTTCCGCATGTGAAATGGTGGCGATGAGGCAGGAGTGTGGGCAGGAGAGCAGATTGGTCTGGCTGAGGATGATGTGCCGCTGGGAAGGGCTCGGGGTCCCAGTGGCACACGGAGCCAGCAGGTGTTGCCAGGCAGCTGTAAACAAAGGGGTGCAAAAGGCCGCCGTGACCCCCGCTCAGAGCACACGAGGAGACAGGCCTGCAAGTACAGCGGAACGTGGCCTTGGGCCTCGACCGAACGCGGGGCTGGGGTTTCTTTACAAGCAAGACTCATTCCTGCTTAGCAGAAATGATGGGAACTGGTTTTCTGTGATTGGAAACACCCCCATCCCTGACGGAGCCAAGAATTTCCCAGGAGGAACCCAACGTGCCTTGTCCCGCTCAGGTGGGGATGCAACACGTCCTCCTGGAGCACATGGAGAAGGCAAGGCCAGCCGGGGAACCTGGTTTTTAGGCCATCTACGAAATCAGCAGTTCCTTTGGAAATAAACAGGGATTTCACATCCCTTCCCACCCACAGACCCCAGCGTGGGGCAATCCGCCACCCCCCTGCCCTCCCCACGGACAGGGAAACCTGCGGTTGTCACCGCTTCTGCCTGTGGCGGCTCTGTCAGCACTGGGACGGGTGCTCCTCCGAGGGTGCCAGGCAGGGAAGGGGACGGGGAACCCCTGTGGTGGGGAAGGGCCGGGCACCACATGTCCCAAGTGTGCTCCATGCTCAGCCTTCATCAACCTGTGGCAGCGATGGGCGAGGCCACGCCGCTGGATGGACCAACAGAGCGTGCCGCAAACGCCAGCGATGTCACCACGGATAAAAGAAACACAGATCCCTTTTACTGGGCTCATCTGCCAGGGGAGAGCCCTCCTTTCTCCAGAGCAGCGGTCTCCAAAGCAGGGTGCGTGCACCCCAGCGGTATGCAGGACAATCCATTGGGGTGCGGGAAGAAAGTATTTTTGGTATTGCTAATAAATAAAGTAAAATAATATTTTACAACTAGTGTTTATTTAATCTTTATCTTGTCCTTTAAAAAATTCTATTATTGTGTATGCTTTATAATGTACATGTATATAATGTATTAATAAGCACACATATATTTGGGGCACATGCTCAAAAGCTTTGTGCTGATAAGGGTGTGAAATCAAAAAGTTTGGGGAGCACTGCTCTGCAACACCACCCCTGAGCAAAAGGAGCCACAGGAAGATTCGGGGATGAAACGAGGATCGCTCATGCAGATGGGACGTACCCAGCCCCTGGGAGCAGGTGGGACGCACCCCGGGGCGCTAAGGAGCGCGTTTGGGGGTCTCCATCACGCGGAGCCTCTTGCTTTGACCCCACGGAAACCACTGGCAGGGCGGGGGCTGGCGGGGAACGCCTCGGCCCCTTCTCCCTGCCCTCTCATGGGGGCCCTGGGGAGATCGCCCTGTCTCACACCTGGGAAGGACCATGCCGCTCAGTCGCATGCAGGAAGAAACCCAACTAACGACATTATCTCATCACCGGCCATCGCGCAGACGGAGGTAAAGGGAGGGTTTTCTCCACTGCCCCTGAGGGTCCATGCGCAGGGAAAAAGGCTCAGAGCCACCTGCGGAGCTTGTATTTCTCACAGGTGTGCTGAAGAGGAAGGTCCTTGTCTTGCTCCTGGAGTTGGTATTTCTGTTGGTGCTTTGTGTCCCGGTAAAAGTCCCTCCAAAAGAGTGTTTTGATGGAGAGAAGGAAGTGCCACTGAAAGAGTTTTCCCATGGTGGAGGATGGGGAAGATGCCTTACCTGGACGTGGTCTCCTCGAGAGAGCAGAGGTCAGACGGAACCCACCTGCCTGCTTTCACAACGACCCCAGGTCCTGCTGGAAGTCCAAGTCCCTCAGGCTCCCCAGCACTCAACAGCGTGACGTTCGGGTGTCCGGATGCCTTGGCAGGGCAGTCAGCAGGCCGGCAAGGGTCCCAGAGCACCGGGATTTGGCCAAGTGAGTCTCACACTGGGTTAACGCTTTATGGCAGATGCTGCTGCGCTTGGCAGAGACGCTTGCCCACCCCACCAGCAGCCTGGGCAGAGGAGGGAGTGGGGGTTCCTGGTCTGTCCCCAAATCTCTCCTTGCTCTCTGTATTAATCAGCGTAGAGCTGTTCTCCCTAGCTCACAGGGAAGCGGCACACCATCGCCATATCTTCCCGCTCCAGCCGGATTGAAGACCTCAAGAAAAATGGGAAGATGGGATGTTCACAGATGTGAGCACCCTATGTCACTGTGATGGTGAAATAATCATAAAAACTTTAATTCCTGAGCAAATCTTCTCATCTGCTATGGCTTCCAGCCAGGGCTCCTCTCCTTGTTCTTCACCTCTGTTAGCACTTGGGTTCTTCGTAAAACAGGAGGAGCTACGCGGGGGCCAGGGGGGTGTTGCCGATTGCGCGCAGGGAGCAGAGCTGTCTGGAGCTGGTCCCCCTCTGACCCGGAATGGTGATCAATCATTTTTGGGAGGCTGGGAACTGCAGCCGTCTGCAGCGAGCCAGACCCTCGGGGCTGGGGCTGGGCTTCTGGCGGGCAGCAAGCGCTGCTCGGGAGAGTGGGAGTGGGAAGCAGGGCATCCCGGGATAGCTCAGGCTCCAAAGAGCGGGTCCCACCTCGCCGTCGGCCCCGCTCGCTCCATGGGCCGGTGTTGAGCTCCCCGCCCCGCAGCCCCCAGCCCGGCTGTGCTCGGGGCTCACTCCCCTGGGCCCCTCCGCCTCCCCACCCACCCGGACGAAGAGACGGTGACCCTGCCCTGTGGCTGCGGAGCGCTGGGATCCTTGCAGAGGCACTTTGGGCTCTCCAACACCCCCCGGCTGGGGAGGCCGTGTGGGGCAGGGGTCTCCTGCCCACCCTGGCAAGACTCACAGACTCCCACCTCACCAGTGCCCACCCCCTCCCACCCAGTTACCTTCCATTTGCCCCCACTGCTCTCACCCAGTTGAGCGGCCACAGGTTCGGCGTGCGCACGGTGAAGCAGTGGCGTATTCACATCACTGAGTTTTTTAGTGATTTGCATCAGCATAAACGGGGCCGGTTTGTCCCAGTAACCCTGTGGTCTGGCCCAGTTTCCATCCCAGTAACCCTCCAGCCCCACCCTCCTGCAGGGCAAAAGGCAGCAGGGGGAAGATGCGCGCGCTTGCTCCAGTTCTCCCGGTGCACTTGCCGGTCCCAGCGGTGCGCGTTAAAAATGAGAGGTGATTAATGAGTGCGGAGCTCCAGCAAAGGACAGAACAAAGGCAGTGCAGGGTCTTTCCTCTGGCTCGCCTGCATGACTGGTGGGAGCGAAGGGCCGAGGAAATTAAGGAAGAAATAAGATTTTAAGTGATATCCATTCTGTGGAAGGAGATGACGAAGCTGCAAAGTGCGTTGTCGCCGTGCCATGCCGTTCCTCATCTCTGCGCAGCCTTGGTGGCAGCAAGCCCAAGCCGGCGTCCCCGGCCACTCGCTCTCAGCAAACCTTGGAAAGCCACGGAGCAGGCTGACAGCCTGCCAGGGCACCGCTGACGCTCTAACAGGGCTCCCGCCGTGCGCACCGTCAGCTGGGGCCGAGCCCAGTCTTGCAGCGGGGCACCGGCCATGGAAACCCCCTCCACCGAGAATTAGGGACAGCACATGGCAGCCAGCAGGATCCCGGCCAGCGGGTCCCATCGAGCATCATGTCGTCTTGCTCACGCCAAGGTCTCGGAGTCTGTGCCCGGAGCACGGGGCCGCAGGTTGGATGCCTGGATTTTGCAAAGCCAAAAGGTTGGAAGAGGGTCTGAGCAACCTGATCTGGTTGGAGATGTCCCTGCTCCTGGCAGGGGGTTGGACTGGGTGGGCTTTGAAGGTCCCTTCGCACCCAAACCGTTCTGTGATTGCATGATCTATGAGGGACCTCGCTCTGTCGGGATGCGGGGACGTGGCTGCGGCCGGGAAGGGAGGGGGATTTTGGCCATGCACTGCTCTGGCCGAGGCCGGTGACTGCAGCTGAGGCCTGACAAAACTCAGCGCACGCCACCAAGTTTACGCGGTGATGTTGCGGGAGGGGGCGGGGCTCGGCGGGGCGGGGCCCGGCGGGGGCGTAGCCCCCCGGGTGGGCCCCGCCCGCCCCCGCCGGGCCCCGCCCCCCCCCCCCC
>WHYT01013625.1:3715-24290 GCA_009806455.1 Tetrax tetrax | reverse complement strand
GCCCACGCACCCCCATGGCCTGAAAGCAAGAGGGGAAATGGCCCGCGCCCCACGCAGCCCCACAGGGTTTTCTCCCACCCCACCCGTGTCCCATCCGGCGTCGCCCTGGGGGCAGTGGCAGAGGTGGCATCGGCGTGGGGCTGGTCCCCAGCAGCGCCTCGGGGTGGCAGGGGGTACCCACGGACACGGGGCCTGATCCTGCAGCGGGCAGGGAGTGCAGGTGGGAGCAGCCCTGTGCCGTGGCCCTCGTGAAGCACCTTTATGGCGGGGGGGGGGGGGGGGGTGATTTAAAAAAAAAAATTAAAAAAATAAAAAAAAAAACCAAAACCCAAACGAATGAAGCTGCTGAGGTGGCCGAGCCCAGGGAGCAGCATCACGGTGGGGCTGGGGCAGTGACGGGGACATTTCTCCCCTCTCCCGGGGCAGAAAACACGCATGGGTTTCGTTTTCCACCCGGCAGCGCCGCCTTCGGCCGCCTCTCTGTTTCCTTTGGGGTTGTTTTGGGGGTTGAGGGTTTGGGGTTTTTTTCTCTTATTTAGTTTTGGGGCCTAGGTCAGTGCATTTCCCCTTGCAGCAGGTCTGGCCCCGGACACGTGCCGTGTCCCTTCTTTCTGCGCCCACTGTCAGGGTGCGCGGTAGGTATTGACACCCCCCCTCCAAAAACCCCACCCGACCCCCAGCCTCACTGCCTGCAACAAAACCAGGGGCTGCCCGCCGCCGTTGCCCCGCTGTCACGCCAGTGTCCCCGCCTGCGGACGGCCTGTCACCCCGCAGGTGCTTTCCGCCTCGCTGGCCGCAGGAGCCGGGGAGTGCCTCCTCGCTCCCAGCATTGTTTGCGGATCCGATATTATTTTCCCAGCTCACTGGGCGGGCGGCCTGCTGTCAGCCGGAGCGGCCTTGCTGTCCTCCTGCCTGCTCTATGGGAGGGCGAGGTGCAGGTTGCTTTTAAACCTCCCAGCGGTTCAAAACATCTGGGCCTTTCTTTTTTGGGATGCTCCTGTGCTCTCCCGCTTCCCGAGGCTGGGGCAGCCCAGCCGGGGGTACTGGTGACGCAGGCTGCAATGGGAGGAAGATCCAGGCAGCTCTGATGCAGCTGCCGGTGATCTGGCCTGATTTCCGCTGCTTCCCAATTTAAGGGATTGTGTGGGGGGATAATCTGGCCCGGCCGTGCTGCTGGGGAGGGACGCCCTGAGCGGGGGAGGTTTCAGGTTCCCAGAGATGCGGCCAGTGCGAGGGGCCTCGCTCCGCTGGCGGCGGCCTGCTCCAGTGGCTGGGTTATCACCCGCCGCCGGCACAGGCGACGTGGAGATGGACGCTCCGACCTCCTTCTGCCCAGCAGAGGCAGAGGCAGAAGGTTTCTTTGCGCAGAAGGTTTCTTTGAGCTGTTTCCCATCACATTGGCGCCGCACCGCCTGGAAATGCTGACAGCAGCATCCCGGGGCCGGGAGGTCGAGTTCGCGGGCGGCGCGGAGCTCTGGACCCGTTTCTCATGGGGATGGTGGAGGCGGCTGGAGGAGCATCCCCAGGATGCTGAGCAGGGAAAGGAGTTACTGTCCTGTCCCCGCAGCCTTCCTCCCTGAGCGCAGCAGGGCAGAGGAGACATTGGCTGTTTCTTCCCGGTTTATAATCCCCCTTCCTGGGTGGACGGGGCAGAGCGCAGCTTTCTCTGGGGACGGCTGCAAGGTGGAGGTGGCAGGGCCAGTGGCAGCTCCCGCTCCAGGGTGTGCCAGCGAAGCTGGCTCCTGGCGAGGAGCGAGCTGGGGCTGGAGGTCCCGGACCACCATGCCCACGTCCTCCTGTCCCTGTGGCCTCAGCCAGGCTTCTTCAAACAGGGGCCAGCATCTCCCCCTCCCCACCTTCCTCTGCCAGTGCGGCAACCCCTGGGCCCCGCAAGAGATGCCGTCTCTCAGGACGCAGCCAGGACCTGGCACCGTGATGCCCTTGTCCCGCCGAGGGCCTGATCTGCACGGGAGGCAGGGCAGCGGCTGGCTTTGGAGGCGGTGCAGCCAGTGGTTTACGTTTTGGTTGGTGCTCCTTATCCGTGTTTTTTCCCCACGTCTCCATGCCGCGCACCAAGCTTCGGGCAGAAACACTGCCTCGCCTCCTTTTCTGGCTGCGTTTCCTGGAGAGTCAGACTTCTCACCTCTTCTCCAGTAATTTGGTTGCCGAATTTCCTCTATTATTATTATTATAAATTTAAAAAAAAAAGATGTTTTCTAAATGGCATGATGGGCAAGAACCTCTTTTTTTTTAATAAGCCTGAAAACTCTGGCTCCACCACCGCAGCCAGGACTTCGCCTCAGAAACAGCCGGAGAAGCTGTTCAGCGAAAAAAGACTGGCGGGTCCGTCCTAGTGCGAGTGACCCATTTGGGCAGGTGCGAGCTGCCGGCTCCTCGCTGCCTCTCCTCCTCGTGCCACCGAGGGATGCAGGCACTGACGGCGGCAGCCCCGGCTCTGCGGTGCCATCCACAGCTGGGCACAGTGAGGCAGGAGCCATCCCCCTGCAGAGTCCTCGTGGCTCGGCCTGCGGTGGTATTGTCCGCCTCCTGACTTTTAATTTGCCAGCTTTGCCATCACGGCGCTGGGGAGGGAGCCGCGTTGGGGTCGGGGCATAACGGGCTGTCCCTGGGGTCCGTCACCCCGAGCGCTGAGGCAGCTCCCAGTTCCTCCTGGCAGCGTCACAGCGGCGCTCGGTTGCTGCAGCGGTGGTGCTTGCGAGGGCCTGGGTGAGCAGGGGGTGCTCTCCGACCCCTCGACGTCTCACGGGTCGGTCTGCAGAAAGCAGATATTTCCAGCCCCAGCTTTGTCTTGAGACACAGATAAGGTCGTCTGCATCCCCCTTGTAGTAGAGGGCAGCGGCATGCAGCCACCCTGTCCCTTCGATTCCCCTCGCAGCTCCCAAGTTTAATTTTCCGTGCGATTTTATTCTTGGAGGTAACATTCCCCACCACATTCTCTGGGGTTACGTTTGCCCAGCTGGCTGCCACCGTGAGAAGTGAGCCCCCGTGGGCAGGCGAGGCGCGGGGGCGCTGGGGATGTGGTGCATGGCTGTCCCACGGGACCCTGCAGCCTGCGCATCCGCAGGCCTGGGGAGGGAGAATGGCTGGGAGGGGGCTCCGATCTGCGTGATCCCAATTCCTGACATGATCAGCATCATGGAAGAGTTTATGGTTCGCAGAAGAGACACAATGGAAGTCCCTCTCCAAACCCGCACGTGCCCACGCTGTGGGTGCCAGCGTGGGCCCGGAGTCTGGGAGACGCTGCGGTTACGCCATGCAGGGTCGGGTCTTCAGGATCCGCCATTTCCCGTCAGCTCCGGGCGTGGGTTTGGGGTCAGGGTCCGAAGCGGGACCCTGGCCTAACCCCGGGGCTGCGCTGCCTGGAGCGGAGGGGTCCCTGGGGCTGCCATGGCCCTGCAGAGCCAATCCCCTCCCTGGGGACGCCTTGCTCCCAGGGGTGCCTGGGCCCCTTCCCGCAGCGCGAAGGGGAAGATGAGTCCGGGACATTTGCCTGAAATGGCTCTTCTGGGCCGTGGAGGTATTAAGGGAGGTAATCGGCTTAGCTCTGCCGCGTGCTTACGGGAGCGGTTATGGGGATGCTGGGGACAGGAGGGGGGACAGGGTGGCCTTGCCTCTGGGCCCTGGGGACAGGAGCTGCTGTGGGTGCCATCCCTGCGTGAATCCCATGCACACGGTGCCCTCATGCTTCGTCCCCGCAGGAGGCCCTGGGTCTGGTCCCCGATGGATGCAGTGGCTCCCCCGGCGCAGCCAGCCCCAACACCCCAGGGCACAGCCCCAGTGCTGCTGCCAGAGCATCGCCCTCCCGCGTTCCTTGTCTCTGTGGCCTCGCCTGGGCTTTACTGACCACCGCCGCTGCAGGGGTGCCCAGAGCACCGAATGGTGGCAGCGGCCTGTCATTAGCCGCTTCATGAGCCAAGGATAATTGCAATGGAAGAAACTGGCCGTTGAAAGCCTGCAGCGCGCTTTGAATCGGAGGAAGGAAACGCAGCCGGAGCAGGTCCCGGTCCCTGCCTCTTCCCATCCCGGAGCACCGGGCTGGTTGCAGTTTCCTGTTCACCCCCCTCACAGCCCCAGCTGCCGGAGATGCGGCCAGTGCGAGGGGCCTCGCTCCGCTGGCAGTGGCCTGCTCCAGCGGCTGGGTTATCGCCCGCCGCCGGCACGGGCAACGTGGAGATGGACGCTGCGACCTCCTTCTGCCAAGCGAAGGCTGGGGATGGTTTCTTTGCGCTGTTTCCCATCACATCGGCACCGCACCGCCTGGAAATGCTGACAGCAGCATCCTGGGGCCGGGAGGTCGAGTTCACGGGTGGCGGGAGCTCTGGACCAGTTTCCCGCTCCGGTCCAGCACCCTCACCAGCGCACCACATGCTGCGTTTTGAGGTCTCTCCTGCGTGGATGGGGGGGGCAAAGCCTTTGCGGGCGGGAGGTTTGCTCTTTGGCAGGGAGGACCCATCACTTCAGGCTGGTGACACGAGAGGCGACATGTCCGCTGGCGTGGTGACGGGGACACACTGGCTTGTTGCGGCACGGGGGTCCCCCGGGCTCCTGGCCCCTGTCCCCAAAGGAGGCAGTGACAGAGGGCAGAAGGTGGAGGAGGTGCTGCTCTCGCTGCCCACCCGTGGCACCCTGGGTGCTGCCTGGGCTCGGCCAGGGCTCTGCAGAGGGGCACTCCTGGGGACCCCACGGCTCTCCGCACAGGAGGATCCACTCTGCCTCGGGGAGCTCATCGTCTCACATCTGTTGGGGATTATTTCCCAGCCGCCTGCTAAGCCGGGAGAGAGGGCGGCCCTGGTAAACTGCTGGTAGCGCGGCCCATCCTGTGGCTGTAATTCTTGCCTTCCTGGCTGGAAAGGAGGGGATTTCCCTGGGCCGACCACCTCCTGTGGGGGATAAAACCCAAAAGAAATCTCTGGGCCCAGCTGTTTCGGCACCACCAGCAGCCCTTGTCCAGGATGGATTCATGAGCATCCCCAGGATGCGGCTGTGCATCCCACAGGATGCCCATTTGCTGGGCTCCCGGGGGCCCCCCCATTTTCTAGGCTCTCTACCCCGGTGGGGCCTGGTGCCCCACAGGTCTTTATTGCGGGTCGTGGCTGAGTCAGCGCGGGCACAGCTGCGGGCACAGCCCCAGCCGGGTTGAGGTGAGGTGCCCTCTGCTTTTCCACCTGCCTCTCGCCTTGCGTGTCCGCAGGGACGCGGGCTGCCCACCCAGGGGTCCCCGCTCGGGAGCTGTTGGAAAGCCGTGAAGGTTGGGCCCTATAGCCCCCAGCACCCGGCGATAAGTGGCCACATCCCCAAACCACACCGCAGGGTGACACGGATCTGGTGGGAGCGCGGAGGCCAGTGGCAGGCAGGAGCAGGACAGACGGACTCCGCACCATCAGCGAAGCTACCTGCGCCACTGCTGCCGCCTCTGAGCTGCCCGAGGGTGTTTAATTAGCAAAATCGTGCTGGTGCATCGTTACCAAAGGCTGCAAAATGTCTCCTCGCAGTGTGGGATGGCAGCAAGGTGTGGGAGGGCTTTGGCTTTGCCAAAGAGCATCTGGCCCTGGGTGGGCACAGCGGCGCTTCGCCGGGGAGCTGCTGCTGCGGGGTTTTATTCCCAGCCTGGCAGCGGGAGCACGCGGCTGCTCACAGGTGGGCAAGCTGTGCTGGCGCGGCTGTGCCAGCCCTTGGCCTGGCGGCTCCTTGGGGGCTCAGCTGGAGGAGATGGGCTGCCCTCGCCCACCTCCCCGCCAGCAGCAAAGGGTCTGCAGGGAGAGCTCACCAGTGGCCGTGGCTCTGCTATGTCGCTGGGCCGGCGGGCGCCCTGGCAGACCAGGCTCTGCGGGTGCTGCCCCGCTGATGGTCAGTGCCTGCTGGTGCCAGGAGGAGCGAGCGGGACCCAAGCCCTTCCCTCGAGGCTGCTCGGGTGGGTCCGTGCTCGGGGCAGAGCTGTGAAACCCCCTGCACCGCAGCGCAAGGCCCACCCCGGTGCGGGCGCGGCATTGGTGCCAGGGCTGTGCATCCCCTGCGATGCCGGCACAGTGAGGGTCCAGCACCGCGCAGCACTGCCCGTCGGGGTGCCCAGGGCACGGCGGGGATGCAAGGATGGGTCCTGCTTGCCGATGGAGGCCCCGCACTGTGCACCCTGTGTTAGCACAGAATGCCCGCGTGGGGCCAGCCCCGTTAACCCGCTTGCGGTGCCGCTCTGCGCCGCGGCCCTGACCGCCGGCCGTTTCACCTGTTGCACTGTGCCCAAAGTCAGAGCCCAGCAAGCAAAAAAGTAATTTAAAAAACCCAACCCCTGCCCCTGCCCCGGCCCCAGCGGACTCTGGGCAGGTCCGAAGCCTGTTGGTGTTTGCTTGAGCAAAACCTGATGAACAAGACTGGAAGTGAGTGGCTCAGAGCTGCGAAGAACAGCACAGTGCTTTTTGGAGTGGGCTGACACTGGGGACAGCCTGGGGTCCCCGCTGCGGGTGGGGGCACACCCAGCCGAGCCAGGGCCGCCAGCGGCAGGTTTGGGCAGGCCGCACCAGGGAAATGACATAGGGCATCTGGTTGTCCTTTTGCTTTCTCTCTTTTTTTTTTTTCTAATTGTTTTTTCTCTTCCTGAATATCTGAAGCAAAGCACTTGGGGCTGGAGACAGCCCTGGCACCACGGGGTCACGCCAGCATGGCGAGGGACACAGCGTGTCACCCTCCCGGCCGCCGCGCGGCCCCGAGCCGGGGCCGGAGCCACCAGTGCCCGGGGGTGGCTGGGCTGGGGACCAGGGGTCCGTCCCTCCCCAGCAGCGGGTGCAGGCTGTGCCAGCTGCGCTGCCCATTCCCGGGGCTCCAGCGCGGGCAGCCCACCCCGCAGCACCTCAAAAGACCGTGCGCTCGGTGGGAGCATGGTGCAAGCAAGGGCGGCGCTGCCAGGGGGTCTCTGTGGGGACCCCCTAGCCTGCGGCACAGGGCTGCTGGCAGCGTCCCTCGGCTGTGACGCACGCCGCGCTGGGGACCGTCTCCGCCGGCGTTGCTTTATCAGCTGGGCCAGACCTCGGCGCCTGCCTGGCTGAACCAGAAAAGCTGGAAGCCAGGACATGAGCCTGGTGGCCTCGGAGACGGGAAGCCTGGTGGCACGTGGCCTTTTCCTGAACAAACCTGCTGAAGCAAAAAAGCAAACAAGCGCTTTCAGCCGCAAAGTGCTCTGCGGTGGGCAACACACACCGGTGCTGCTGCAGGAGGGGGTGGCGGGGGTGGGGGGCCAGCTGCATGGCCGTGGCCGTGCCACATCCTCCGTCCCCAGGAGCATCATGACGTGGCTGGCGCACCCCTGCTCGCGGCGTGCCAGGGTTGGCGTTTGCCGAGAGCCCCGCTCGGCTGCCTCCGCGCGCAGGAGGGGTCTCCGTCTGCTGCATTTTCGGGGGCAGGAGCACGGCGGTGACGTGAGCAGCTGCAGGCAGCAGCAGGGCTCTCGCGGGGGCTGCCGGGGCCATGGTGCCAGCAGCTGTGCCCGGGCAGGGGAATCGCTCCCGGGGGTCTGGCCCTGCCAGACGCCCCACTCCCCTCCATCCGCTTTCAGGTGCAAGAAGCAGGGGTACGCGGCCGGGCCAGGGGGCCTGGCAGGGCTCAGGGCTGCTGGCACAGTGTCCATCCCATGGTGTCCATCCCACCATCGACGTGTGTCACCCGAGCAGTGCCAGGGCTGGGGCGTGCGCTCGGGCGACCCCAGGCATCCAGCCCAGCGTTCGCTGCGTTGCTGTGCCCACTGGCCGTCGAGGTGGCGGCCGTCCGGCTCACCCCTGGGCATTGTGCGGGGGTGGAGCTGGGTTTTTGGGGCTTCTGGGCAAGAAGCGAGACCTGGGGGGCTGGGGTGTGGTGGGGGGCAGCACGCCTGCCAGCCTGGGGCCAGCTCCAGCCCTGCAGAGCCAGGAGCGATTTGCAGAGCCAGGAGGAGAGCAGAGACGGTGCCAGGTCATGGCGGAAGCACTGAGAGGGCAGGCAGGGGAGCATGCGGAGGCTCAACATGGGAGCAGAGACCTCCGCCCCCCATCCCTGGGCATCCTGATGTCCCTCCCTGCCCCGCCTCTGTGACCATCCGGCAGCAGGGACCGTGTCTGGCTGCCGCGCAGGGCTGACCCTGTGTTCCCGGGGCAGGCTGCTCGCGGCGGGCAGGCACGAGCTCCACGCCTGCTTCTCTGCTGCGGCTGCTGCCCAGCGGGCTCTGCCCGCTCATGCGCTGGCACCGGCGCCCCGTCAGCCGCGAGGCTGGGCGTTGGCACGTCCAGTGCATGGAGCATAAGCACTCGGACCAGTGCTCAGCGCTAATTAATTATCCTCTTACGTTAACGTCTATCTCTCTACCTGCAGTAGTGACACAGCGGGGCAGTTCCTGCCTTCCTGGATGTCCTCTCCACTTTTCTTTTTTTTTTTTTTTTCTTTTTCACCTGTATGTTTTGGCACAAGCATTGAAAAACTGCTTCACCCACAGCTGCGACCACCAGCAGCTCCATGCCCTGCCCCAGCCACAGCGAGATGCTGCCAGACCCTGCGGCGTTTGGAGGGGCGCAGCAGGCACCCCCGGGGGCAGGTGCTCTGCTCGCCTCGCTGCCTGGCGCGGCTCTCCCCAGGGTGGGTCCTGGGTCCGGAGGAGTTGTGCTGAGCTTCCCCCCCCACCCCCGATAACCCATCCCGGGGCTGTGCGTGTGCACGCGCACCTCAGAGCCTGCATGCTGGTGTTCCCTCCCTCGCGCAGGGCTGTGCCTGCTCCTGCATGTCCCCGGCTCCTGCTCACCCACTGTTTGTCTTTCCGTGCCGGCTGCACGGTGTCCCGCTCGCCCGCTGGCCTTGGCCTCCGCTCCTGCCTGCGTTTCTGCCTGCGGGAGCCATCCCACCTTCTCCAGCCGCGGCATCGCACCCCAGCCAGGAGCCCAGCCCCCAGGGTGGCATGGCTGGGCTCGGAGATGCCTCCAGTCCCCAGCACCAGGCATGGCACAGAGGTGCCCACGCTCACCAGCCCCTGGGCTTTGGGGTGGCCTCAGAGAGTGGCAACCCCCCCCACCAAGGACTCCTCACCCTGCAGGGTGCCCACAGGCGATATCTGCTCACTGACCACTGATTGATTACACCTCGGGAGCTTAATTAGATCATGCCTGCCTGTCTTGCTCCTAATCCTAGCCCGTGACAGCTGGGCAAGCACAGCTCGTTCCTCAAACAGAGATAACGACCTTTTCCGTATTCCGGGCTGGGGTTTGTTTAACCGGTTGCTGGCTCTGGCTCAGGGCTGCCTCTGTGCTGCCTCGGGGTGGCTCCGAGGGTCCCACCGGGGTCTTGTGGTGCTGGGTGGCCACAGGTGACTCGCGCCAGGGTGGCTTCCTCCTGCCAGTGAACAGCTTTCACAGGCACCTGTTTTGGGGGGATGTGTTTCCAGGGGTCTGTGTGTCTCCAGTGTCTCCCCCAGCACCCTGCGGGGATGTGGCATGACCCCACCTGCGGGGCTGTGCGGTGCCAAAGCCTCCTCCCGCCCCTGAGCAGCCCCATGTTGTGGCTGGTTTGTGATTTTCAAACAAAGTGGCCTTGAGAGTCAGCCCGGGACAGGTGGAGCAGGCAGCCAAGTCGTTCCTGTGCTCAAACACCTGATTATTTTTCCATTAAGCATTAATTCTCCCTCAGCTGCCTGGCCGAGCCCCACGTCGTCTCCGGGGAGCAAAACTGACTCCTGTGGGCTTGGAGGTCTCTGCACCCTGCTCTGAGTGAATCCCCCCAGGCCGCTGCGCCCGGCGCAGGGTTCAGCCAGCCCCAATTGCCGCTGCCAAGAAAACCCTGCTTGCAAAGGTTTGGCAGCTCTGCCCTTCTCTGGCGCCGTAAGCCGGAGGGTGATGAACGCGATGCCCCGTGGGGTGCACTGGGCAGGGGTCCGGGCACCCTTGGTAGCGGTTGCACCCTCTGTTGAGCAGTTTAATGGTGAAACAGGGCCGTATAGAGTGGGGTTTGTTGTGGCTGGTGTTCTGCTCGGCATCCCGCAGTTGTTGCTCTGGGGTGGCATCCCGCTCGGCACCTGCGCCCTGGCTGGGGGAGCAGAGCTACTGCCATGGCTCTGCAGCTGCGTGTCCTGGCGGCTCCGTCCTGTGCCGGGACTCTCCACCACGCCGTGCCTGGGCACAGGACTGCCCCGCTCGCCCCCGGTGCGCTGCAGGGACGGGGATGCTTGGGAAAGCCTCCAAAGTTGGGGTGCCCCTTCTCGTGGGGTGCTTGGCGCCAGGGCCGTCCCCAAGGGCGGCAGGGCAGACGGCAGGCACTTTGCCTGCGGCGTTGGCGTGGGCGGGCAAGGGCTGCCGGGATGGTGGAGGAGCGTGGGACGGTGCTGGGAGCCAGCTCCTGCTGTGACTCATCGCCGGGCCGGGGGCGGCCAGGCCTGGCCCTACTCCCAGCCAGGGCTCCGTGGCCGTGATCCGCCTGCGGAAAAGCTGTGGGCACGGCCACGCGCGGCCAGGTGGAGAGTGGGGCGAGGGCAGCTGTGTGCTGCACCCCCACCCAGCTGTGCCCAGCCCAGGACATTGGTGCGCTGAGCGGGACCCGGCTTGGCAGTGCCGCCAGCTCACGAGGGAGCGACGTCTGTGCTGGTGTGGCGGCAGTGCCAGCAGTGTCACCGTCCCTGGCAGTGGCTTCTGCTGCTGTCGCTGAAAGCCAGGACCCCACCGTGTCCACGCAGCCCCACGCCGCGGGTGAGACCTGTGCGCTGGCCCTGCGCGTCACTGCCCTGGCTGGTGTCGGTGCCTCTCTCCATCTCTGCACACGGTTTGCCACCATCACCTGGCCTCAGGACTCGGCTTTGTGTGGGACCCAGGGAATTTGTGTGTGTCCAAGGAGGTCCCGCTGGCTTGAGCCAGGCTGGGATAAAGAACCGGAGCTGCTCCCAGCCACAACGTGTTGGGTCTGGATGAGGTCGGAGCACAGGGGGCTTGTGCCTGTCCCCAGGTACCTGCATGGTGCAGACAGGGGCTGGAGACCCTCATTGCGGCCAGCTCAGCATGACTCGGGGTCCCTGCAGCACCTTGGGGCTGGTGACTGGGATGGTGACTGGGGCTTGGGGTGTCCCATGGCACAGTGGCACCCTGGGGCTGTGCAGGAGGACGGGCGCTGCCTCGTCTTCCCTGCAGGCAGCCAACTGCCTTGTGTGAATGATAAAAGCACGGAATACCTCGAGTGGGGCTTCACTGCGGTCAGCAGAGGCTTTGCAGCGGCTAAGGGGAGGCCGAGGCGCAGCTCCGGTGAAGCACATCCACGCCCATTAACTGTGGCAGGAGCTGCCCGGGGCGGCTGGGTCCCACGCCAAGAGGCCACTGACAGACCCAGGGACGTGTTCGACCCTTCTTCTCCTCCTGACCTGTTTTCTCCTGTCCCCCGCAGCAGCGTCGTGTCCCCGGAGCCTGGACTGCGCCCTGCAGCGCCGCGAGTTCTGCCCGCCGGGGTCGAGCACCTGCGGCCCCTGCCTGGCCCCCTTCCAGGAGGACAATGGCGGGCGATGCGTCCAGAAGCAGCTCACACCCGGTGGTAGGTGCACCCACCCTGCAGCGGACCCTTCTCCATCTCCCTGCCCGCAAACCTGCCCGCGAACCCTCCCCACACCCCTGCAGCTCCAGGTTCCTGTCCCTCGGGGCAGCCCCCCGCCCCAGCAGCCCCCCATCCCCTGGCTTCTCCTCTCTGCGGCTGCCGTACCCCCGTGGGTACCCCCAGCCCTGGCTCACTGCAGCTGTGGGGAGTTTGGCGGCTGGCGGGGGACACGCGGTCCCGACCCCACTCCTTGTGTGTCCTCCTGCAGCTGCGCCAGCAAGCGTGTGTGCCACTGGGCCCTGCCAGCACCCAGGGGTGCCCGGGCGCGGGAGGGGGGTCTGGGCTGCCAGGGTCTGCATGCCCGTGCTGGGGTGGGAGCTTTTCGGAGTAGGGGACGTGGCCACGCAGAGCTGCAGGCTTTGTGGGAGCAGGGCAGCGGCTTTTGGTGCATGGAGCTGTGACTCCTGCAGACCCCACGGGGGCAAACAGGTGCCCGCGGCCCGTCCCAGGGCTGAGCCGTGCTGGTGTTTGGGATTTCGGTACCTGGTTCACATTGGTTTGAGCTGTTGGGCTGTGGTTCGGGGCTGCCGTCTCCTCCCCGGGGATGCCCACCATCCACACCGGGAGCGTTGCTCTGGCAGCACCGGGTGGGAGCCCAGCCTGGCTGCGCGTGAGGGCACCAAAAGGCTGCATCCCGCGTTTGCCCCTGCTCCTTTCCCAGGGGAGCAGCGGGGCTGCGGCAGCCGGGGTGGCTGCGCTGCGGCAGCGGGCAGGGAGATGAGCAGAGCACCCCCATGGTCACCCGTGCCACCCTGCGCCGGGCACCCCCACCCACCACTGAGGTGCACGGCTGGGGGGTGGGCACAGATGCTTTTTAGGGTGACCCTCAACCCTTCGCACGGCTTGGAAAGCTGTCGGCAGAGCTCTTCCTGTGCCCCCCACCACGGGGGGTTTATTGCGGAGTCAATGAGCAGGCGAATTAACACTGTAATTATGGCTCCACTCAATTACTTTTGGTTTAACTAAAGTCAGGCAGGCTGCGTGCGTGGGGAAGGAGCTGGGACCCGGCCATGCCCCCGCACGCCGGGGGGTTTTGCTGGGGACCTGCTGGGTGCGAGCGGGGGCTCTCCGGCACCTCCGTGCCCACTGCAAAGGGCCCACCCTCTTCCTCCAGCCCACCCTTCGCTGCCAGCTTTTTGCTCCCGCTGCCCCCAAAACCCCACGCCAAGGCCAAGGGAGCTCCCAAAAACGCACAGAGCGGCTCCCCCCGCACCCGGGCTGCTACCCGTGTGGAGGGGTCTTCTGGGTTTTTGGAGGGAGTTGTTTCATGTTCCAGTTCCCATGTCTTGGGCACGTCAGGGGTCTCGCCGGGGTGCAGCTGAAAGTGCACCCACGGGCACCAAACAGCTTTAACCATTGTTTGGGGTTTATTTTTTTTTTCTTTCGTGTGAAGTCTTGGGAGCAAATTCCCCTCTCAGAAGGGGACACGTGCTGGCATCTCCATAGCAACTCCGCTCGGTGCCGGCATCGGCAGGGAGATATGGCCGCGGTCGCATCCTCGCCCGGCTTCGGCATGGAGATGCCGGACGGCGGCAGCATCCTCTGAGAGGATGCCAGGAGGATGGAGACCATCCCAGGGTCTCTCCCGTCCCGTTCCCTCAAGCAACGCCACCGTCTTCTGGCATCGAAAGTGTGGGTACGGGGGAGGAAAAAAAAGGGGGCTCCGCTCCCAAATTTTAGCATGCAGGGGAGTTCCTTTTGGCAGGGAGGCACTGATTTTATTTTTTTTTTTTCCCCCATGGGTGTTTTTGCATTCTACCCGCACCTCAGTCTGGCAGCTGCACTGGGGGAGGCTGCGACGACGCAGAGAGGCTGCGCTAGCTGCATTTTGGGGGGGGGGGGTGCTGTGGCTCAAGGATGCCAAACCCTTTAAAGGGGCTGCCCACGCAGCTCAGCTGCGTGGGCAGCCCCTTTAAAGGGTTTGGCATCCATGAGCCGCTCAGGATTGCCGGTGACGCTGATCTCGGGATCCCGGCTGCCACCCGTGCTCGTCCCCGCCATCAGTTGCGGCTCTTGGCAGGAGCGTGGCCAGCAGCCGGGGGCTCCTTCCCTGTTGCGCTGGTGCAGGCGGGCTTCACGAGCATCATTTTGGGGGTGAAAAGCAGCCTTTCAGGGTCTCAGGAGGGCGATGCATGTGAGCGGGGTGTTCCTGCCGTTGGTGACGGCGTACGTGGGTGTCTCGGCATACCTGGCGCAGCACCGGCACGGAGGTGAGACGGGATGTGTGGGACCTCATGACGCGCTCCATCCCGCTTCCCAGTTTGCGTGGGATCTGAGCCCCCAGATCCGTGCGCCGTAGGGACACGCTGCCGTGGATTGGCGTGATGCGGTTTGGGCTGGTGGGTCCCATCCCTGCTCCTCATGCTGCCAGCACGGAGCCAGGGCTGAGCTCCGCTGGACTGCAGGAAGCGCTTTGGGAAGAGGGGGGGAAAAGGGGGTCCCAGCTTGCAGACCTGGGGGTTCCTCTGCCAGTGGCCAGGAGGGCACCAGCCATCCTGGGCCAGGACTACGGAAATAAGTGGATTTGTAGGAATTTTGTGCCCTCCTGTGGAGACTGTCAACATCGAGTTTCCTCCACTGGGGCGGAAGCCACACACATCCCTTCTCGCTCCCTGCTGTCCCCAAACCCTGTGTGCGTCCCGGGGTTGAGCCCTGGAGACCCCAGGGAGGGGAGAGCCCCAAGGAGGGGCCGGGGTGGGGGGGAGCGGCTGGGCTGGGGTGCTGGGTGCCAGCCCGGTGCCCTCCCTGCTGCAGGCAGGCGATGGCACCTACCGTGAGAGGGCACCCGTGCCCTGCGCAAGCCCTGCGTGTCCCCTGTGCATGCCGTGTGCGTAGCTTGTCTGCATCCTGCGTGCCCTGTGTGCACCCTGTGTACTGGGTGCAGACCTTGCATGCACTGTGTGCCCCGTGCAAGCCCTGCGTGCACCCCATGCCACCCAGCGTGCCCACCTTGCTGCAGCAGGGCTGCGGCGGCCTCTGAGAGGTGCCCCACCTCAGCTCCTCTTCCAGCAAGAGGCAGGGCCTGGGGCAGCCAGGCCGGAATCGGGGGTCACCCCAGCCCCTCAGTGCCGGGGGAGCAGCTCTGGGCCGGTGTTTGGCCCGCCAGTGGCGCCCGCGGGAACTGGCTGTCGGTGCCAGGCCATTTCTGGCCGGGAAATGTTGCGAGGTGGCAGATGTGGCATCACCGGGGGAAATCTCAGCTGCTGAACAAAAGAGGGGTGCAGGGATTTTTAGCTGCTGGATAAAGCCGGTTAATGCAGGTGAGCAGCACAGCCTGGGCACTGCTGGCAACGCCGAAAACCGACAAACAGCTCAGCTGCCTTGGTTTTCCTTGCGCCACTTCCTTCTCGCGGCGGGAGGCTCAGAGTGCCCTGGGAGCTGCTCCTGACGCGTTTCCCAGCTTTTTTTTTTCCTTTTCCAGCCACATCACATTCATCCTCCGGAAGCGTTGGCTGTTGCAGCCATGTCTGCCCAAGGCCAAAGGGGGTCGGGGCAGGGCTGGGCCGTGCGCCCCTGTTACCAGTGGCACCAACACAGCCTGCTTCCCCCCAGCCGGGGTGTGCCAGGCATGGCTGTCCCCGGGGTCCCCTGGGAACGGGGAGCCAGAGCCGTGCTCCTCATCCTTGGCACAAAGCTATCCCCATCCCAGGTGCAGGGCTGTCCTGCTCGGGCCTGTGCCAGCTCCCCTGCCCACCGGGAGAGCCCGGCCCCATGCTGGCACCCCGGCACTCGCCCGTGGGGCACAGCCCCAAACCTGGCACCACGTGGCTGTGGCACTGCTTTGGAAATAACAGGGCGCATGGCGGCATGTGGCCCTCCGGCTCCTGCCAAGGACGGGAGGCTGGGGTCTGGGAAGACAGGGGACACGGTGGCTCTTAAAGAGCGTCCCCCTTGTAAACTGTTTTTTGGCTTGCATGGCTCTGAGTCACAGGGCAACTGAGTGGCCTTTGTGCCCAGCTCTGGAGGCAACTGGGATTTATTTCCAAACATCGGGAGTGAGGACAGATTCCAAAGGAGCTGTGATTGTTACCACCTTGAATTATCTGGGAACTGAGCTATTGATACCACCTCGCCTTTGTACGTCTTGATTCACCATCCGGGGCTTCCCGCTGGGGACAGCCTGAGCGCGGCAGCGCCGGGCAGAGGGAGCAGGGATGGGGACAGGGACGTCTCCTCCCTTTGAAGTTGAGTTTAATCCTGTTAAAAGCGGAGCGGCGAGCAGCAGAGCTTGACACCGCTCGGTGAGCCTGGAGGTGGTGCGTCCCCTCCTGCTCCACAGTGTCACCTCACGAGTGGGCAGCCCCAGGCCGGGCTGGAGGTCCTGGCCGTACCCCATACCGCAGGGACCCCTGGGCCTTTGTGGGTCCCTGGCGTGCACCGTGCTCTCCTGGGCCAGCTCCTGTCCCTCCTCGCTTGGGGCTGCGGGGCAGGTCCTGAGCAGTGGGTGCTGGCAGCCTGCCTGCTCTTGGGGGGCTCTGCAGGACCCCCTAGCTCTGGCTCTGTTGCTCCTGCAGCCTCCAGCGTTTGTGGGGTGACACACGTCCCCCGAGCAGCAAGGACGTGCGCGCATCCCAGGCGTCAGCTTTGGGACTGCCGGTGTGCCGGAGGGCTGCATCCGAGCGGGCTTGGACTCCATTTCCTCATGCTGGGATGTGAGCCCCCTCCCATGGGGGTGCCGGCTGTGGCGCGCGGCCACATTCCAGGGTGCCGGTCCGATGCCTGCTCTCTCCCGGCGCAGGGCAGAGGTCTGTTCCCAGCTTGGAGGAAGAAATCGATTTTCTGGCAGACGTGCTGGCCAGGCAAGAGGCTCCTCGCCCCCACCCGCTGCAGGATGGGCAGCCCAGGAGTAAGTGCCTGCTCCCCAGCCCCCACCGCTCTCTGCAGCGGTGCCAGGGACCCCGTGGCAGCCAGACCCTGCACCCCAGGCTGCTTTGCCCTCCAGAGCTGCCTGGGTGCTGCTCTGCTCACAGCTCTGCCTTCTCCTGCAGCCACCCCAGTCCCCGCCAGCAGCAGACAGCGCGTGGCCAGCGGGCTGAGAGGGGGGCTTCTGCAGCGGGGTCCTGCCGGCGGCCGGGCAGCTGCCACCCTCCCCACCTCCACCACCACCGGGGTCCAGAAGTACCCGGTGGAGGCGTCCCCCATCCCTTCGAATGACGACGTGGTGCTCGGTGAGACCTCGGGGACAGGCGGCTGGTGGGAGGGGGTGTCACGTCTTCACCAAGGATGCGTGGGCCGGCAGCGGCACCGTGCCGCTGGGCTCACCCGCTGTCCCGCTGTGTCCCCCTCCACCTCTGCAGGGCTGATCGTGGTGTGCACGGTGGCCGGGATCTCGGCACTGATTGTGGCTGCAGTCTGCTGGTGCAGGTGAGCAGGGGCCTCTGCCGCCAGCCGGTCCCTCAGCGTCCCCGTGCCCACAGGAGCTTGTCCCTGTGCTTCACAGGTGCATGGGGGTGTTTGGGGAAGAGGCAAGAGCTGCCCTTGCCGGTCCCCCTGCGGACGTGCCATGGCCACCGCGGTCGGGGCTGGCGGACAGCGGTGGGACACCCCCGTGCCAGGCACAGGGTCCTGGGAGCAGGAGGCACCTGGTTTGGGCATGGCTGTGGCACTGGGTGCCGACGCCCCTGGCATGTCAGTGCCTTGTGCCCAGGCCCTGCGGGACGGAAGTGGCTGTGCCTGGGGATGCCGCCCGCCATGGGTGCCATCGTGGGAACAGGGATGCAGGTGGGAGGACTGAGACCTCCTGGGCGGTTGCTGGCTGCCATACGGAGTCGTCCACTCCGGTGGCTCCCACCGCCCGCTCTCCTCTCCCCTGGCAGGCTGCAGAAGGAGGTCAGGCTGGCGCAGAAAGCAGACTACTCGGCACAGCGAGCGGCCAGCCCCCTGCCGTACGACAAGATTTCGGTAAGGCGCCCACGTCCTTCCCCGTGGGGGTGTTTGGCATTCGGGCTGGGCATGAGCTCTGCTTGAGGGGCTTCCGACACGGGCAGGGACACCCACCAGCGGGCTGGGGGCTCTCTGGAGCCCTGCCTCCACACCTGTCCTTGCTCTCTCCGCAGCCTGGGGACAAGACACTGGCTCAGAGCGCCCAGATGTACCACTACCAGCACCAAAAGCAGCAGATGCTCTCCATGGAGAAGTAAGCAGCCCTGGTCGCTGGTCTGTGCCCTGCCACTAACTGGGGTGCCGTTAATCGTCCCTCTGGGCTTCACCCCTTCTCTGCATCCTCTCCCCTCAGGCATAAAGAGGAGCCCAAGCTGCCGGACTCAGCGTCATCCGATGAGGAGAATGAAGACGGAGACTTCACCGTGTACGAGTGCCCAGGGCTGGCTCCGGTACGGCAGGCGCAGGGCAGCCGGGAGGGGACCCTGTGCGCGTGGGGTGGGATCCAACACGTGCGTGGGATATGCGGTTCCTTGCGAGGAGCCTTTGAAACACGTCCTTCATCAAACCCTGGGATGGTCCAACCCATGTGCCCTGACCAGGTCCCACTGGAGAGCTGCGGGTGCCCCGGCATGGGTGCCCCGGCACGGGGCCGGTCCCTGGGCAGCGATGCCCCAGGGCCCCGGGAGAGGCGAGCCAGCACAGCCCTGGGCAGGCCCAGCCCGCCATCCCTGCGGGGCCAGGGACATGGCCACCTCGGGCTCTTGGGCACAGGGGGACATGGCTACCTCGGGCTCTTGGGCACCGGGTAGGGGTGTCCGTCCTGGTGCCTCCTGGACCGGGGACCTGTGACCCCTCAAAGCCAAGGGAGGACTTTCCTGGCTGGCCGAGGACCCCAGGGATGGGTAGCTCCTAACAGCCCTGGGTACAAAGAGCACAAAGAGACCCGAAAGGAGCCTTTCACATGGTAATGGCTGCGGAGCCCGGCCATCAGGGCCCAGATTAAGGGTCATCATTAGGTCTTTACAGGCCCATTAAAGGGCACTTGATGGCAGGCAGGCAGGCAGTCTGGGCGAGGAGCCCCATTCCTGCCAGCCAGGCTCAGGGTCCCATCCCGGACCATGGGTTTTACACCATCGCCCCATCCCAGCATACCCAGCCGCTCCAGGCGAGGAGACGGCACCTTTCCAGGGGCGATGGCAGGGTCCCGGTGTGTGTCACCCCGTCCCAGCCCACAGGGTCCCCCTCATCCTCCCTGCTGGGCTGCGGTCCAGATTCAAGCCCTTTGGGACGGGGGGGCTTAAAGCCCCAGCCGGTTTCCTGACCTCCTGCCTTTTCCTTCCCCTGGTCCCGCTCCCTCGGCCACCGCAGACTGGAGAAATGGAAGTGAGGAACCCGCTGTTTGACGACTCCTCCTTACACCCCTCCAACCCCAAGCCGCACCAGTAACGCCCTGTCTCGCCTCCGCCCGAGCTCGCTACGGACTGTACGCCCAAGGCCGAAGCCCATCGGGGCAGCCGTGCTGGAAGGGCACCCGCAGCCGGGCAAAGGGGCGTGGACCCCCGCTCTGCCAGACTGTTCGACACCTGCCCAATAAACACCCACTAACAGCTATGGGAGGGGGGGATCGCCCCCTTTTTCCAGCCTCCTTGTCCTCTTTGCTGCTGTGGTCGCGTCCCTGCCTTGCCCTCCACTCGCTGGCTCTGTGGGGAGGGTGGTCGCTGCCTTGGCACAGAAACTGGGGGGGCACAGCGCTGTGTCTTTGCACTTGGTGTTGAGGAGGGGGCTGCTGCCCCAACTGCAGCTTGGCTGATGCAACAGCAGTGAGAAAAGCGCTGGAGAGGGGGTCGGAGAGTGGGAGAGGGGCTGGGGTGGGGGCGTCTGGGCACGCTCGTGTCTGCAGGGGAAGGTGTCAGGGCTGCCAGCCCGCCCAGAGCCCCTCTGCCTGGGATGGGGACTTTCCTCGGAGCGGGTGGCATTGTCTGAGGCTCCAGTCTCTGGTCTGCACCCTCCGCCCCAGCCCGGGCAGCCCCTGGCAGCAGCGTTCTGCTCCAGGAGACGAGGGCAGGAGCAGGAGCAGGCTTGGGCAGGCGCTGGCATCACTCCCTGGGATGCCCCTTCCGACACCACCCTGCACGGTGCAGAGGCTCAGCCGTGGCCCCTGCAGCAGCTCCATCCCCTCCCAGGGCGGCTGGTCCTCAGCAGCCCCACGGTGCAGAGTGGCACAGTGCCGCTGCGGCATGGGACCCCGTGCCAGGCTGTACCCGCAGCGGTGGAAGATTTCCTCGCGGCAGCCCTGGATGCCAGCTGGGCTCTCACCCTGCGACTCCATGGGGCAAATGCTCAGAAAAGGCCTGGTGTTCTGGTTTTAAGCCTGCGTGGCCGTGAGGGAGGAAGAAGCGAGGCTGACAGGGTCTTGGGTGGCCAGGACGGGTAGCCAAGGCACAGTGGCTTCGCTGCGCTGCTTCTCTGCCCCGCAGAGCCTGTGCCCTTTGCAGCATCGTTGCGGAGCCCAGCCTGACGCTCTCTCCAGGTGTCCCTCCGTGCCAGGGGACAGCCACTGCTGCTCCATCAGGGCTCCAGCGACTGCCTGCACCCCTCAGCTGCCCCTGCCCGCGTCCGGCCTCACCAGCCCCCACCGACACGCCCTTGCTCAGAGCCCAGCATCGTTCCCCAGAGCGTCCCCGGCGGCCGTGACTCCAGCATAAGGCCCAGGGCGAGTTTTTGGTTGCTTTACACAGATGTGGCTTCATGTCCAGACCCTGGCATGGACCGCCACGGCCACAGGTGACCTGTGGTGGCCTGCACGGGGGTGGCATCTTGCACGCTCGGGCGCCGTTTCACGTGCGGGCAGGGCAGGCGGCAGCGGCAGGGCCGTGCCGGGGAGCAGCGGTGGTGGCTCACAGAGGCCATCACCGCACAGATCCTTTCCCCGTGCCCGGCTCCCTCACTGCTGCCCTTCTCCCCGCGCCCCTTGTTGTTGTATGGATTGTAGTTCTTTTAAAATATTTTATTAAACAACCATGTTTGAGACCCATGCGAGTGTGTGGTGTGGGGCCAGCTCCCAGCCGCGGGGTCCTTGGCTCGGGGTGCTCCT
>WHYT01013624.1:56458-113506 GCA_009806455.1 Tetrax tetrax | reverse complement strand
CTGCGGTGGCTCTTCCCACTGCAGAAGATGGGCTGCAGCTCTGCTCTCTGGAAACCATTATGGGTTCTTGAAACCGTAAAACAATCTGGCTGGTGTCTCTCCCTCTGACGTTGGAAATCTGGACAGTGTTTGTACCAAGAGAGGGAGCAGGATGTAGAGACACAGGCGGAACCTCACAGTTACGTATCTTGCCTGGCTCTCGCTCCGGCAGTCCTGCTGCAGCCCAGGCACAGATAAACCCTCATTTCTTTTGGCAGCACTGACACATGCAGGGCATCTGCCAAACAGGAGAGACAGTTCTGGGTCTGAGCCCACCACAGCCCAGCAGCATCCTCACGGAGGCTGACAACTAGTATAACGCAGGACCAAAACAGACTGATCCTGCCGGGCTTGGGGAACATTTGGTTTTGTTTGCAGCTCCAGCATCAGGCTGAGCCCCATCCCCGCCTCCATCAGCAACAGGCTCAGCTCCAGACCTGGAAGACAACCTGCCTTTGTCCCAGCAGTGAAATGAATCCAGTTTATCGTGGGGGGGAGCAAATGGCCCATTGCACTTAGGAGTTTGACTGCAAAATGTAAATGCAGAGCAATACCGGAGCCCTTCCCAGCTACGGAGGAAAGACCAGGACATCCTTCAAGGCTACATTGCAGTGGGCGCTGGAGGAGACGATAAGCCTGGAAGGGATGTGGGGAGCTTCGGGATGATGATGCATCAGGACAAACACTTCCAAATTTAACCAGTCCCACGCATGGTGAATGGACAGGTAAATTGGAGCCCTCATCCCCAGCTCTGCACCTCAGAGAGCTCCTGCTGGCCAGCAGCCGCACAGGGGTCTCGCGGTGAGGACACCGGTGGGCCTGACAGATGCTTCCTTCCTCCCTGCATCCAAGCCTTGCTCCTTGCCACGGGGCTGGCACTGGCTCATCCCGCAGCACGGAGCTCCGCACTTCCCTTCCCACGGGACAGCTTGCTTTCAGCCATCCTTTGGCTTTCATTGTGCTCTGAAACAGAGGGGCTTGGCAGCTGGACAGCCTGGGCTGGTGTTTCTGAGCGGGCTCCAAGCAGCTGTTTGTGCTCGCAGGCGGCGCTGGCGCTGGCTGCCTTCCCCGCTGGGCTCAGCTGCATGCGGGCAGGCTGCAGGCAGGGGCTGTGGGCAGACCCCTGTCTGTTTGGGTCAGCTCTCCCCAGAGGTTTGTGAGCAGGTCTGGGCGAGCAGGGTCACGTCTCCTCAAAGGGACGAGGAACCGGACCACCACAGCCACCCGCTGCTGGACAAACGGACGCTGGCCAGGGGATGGGAGCAGGCAAAGGGGCGAGGGGCACGGCTGTGAGCTGCATTGTGCTTGCTCAGCCGGCGTCACGGCGAGTATGAGGGTCGCCAGGCACCTCTCGGGGAGCTCCTCCCATGCCTGGGTCCCCGCAGCAGACCTTGCACGGGGCAAGGTGTCCCTTGTCACCCAGTGTTTGCCTGTCTGAAGGAGCACGGCGCAGACAGGGCTGGTTAACCATCACCCATGGGAAATAGGACAGGAAAAAGGTCTGAGAGGACAGGCTGTCTGTGGCCCCTTGTCCTTCCCAGGGAAAGCTCAGACTCCAACTGGCCCCATGCGCTCCCTCGCTGCTGTGGGCTGCTCCGGCAATGGCTCCAGTGTCAGCCACGTTTCACAGCTCAGAGTTGTCCCTCCTATGTTAAAGCCTGCTGAGACCCCCCCTTCCAAAGTAAACAGGAGCCGGTTTATTGCTGGCTGGAGTTGTTTCCCTTGGGAGGTCAGGAGGGCTCTCCCTGGGGCTTGTGACAGCCTGTGAGCTCTGCTGAGCCAAGGTGTTAGGAGAGCACCCTGCTCTGGGAAGAGCAGCGTTTAGCCCCGGGGGTGCCTGCAGCTTGCTCTAAACCTTGGGACAAAGTCCTGTTTGTCTTCCCTTGCTCTTCAGGGTGCTGTGCTCTGGGCTCCCCTGCCCACTTGTTTATGGCACTGATGCAGAAAATTGCAATGGCTGTAATTGCCAGCAGTTTGCTGATTGTGTGCCTGCTGAGTTTGCCCGGCCAGAGATAAAAGCCCTAAATCCCCTTCCAAGGTTTGAAACCCTGTCATCCTGACGGGCAAGGAAGGGAAGGGATTTACTTATGCCTTTGCTTAAAGAGTGCCTGGATGTAAAATAAGACTGGTGCACCTCCGGGCGGGAGCAACGCCAGCATCCCTGGGGACCGCCCTGTAACACTGGCTTGCTGCTCTCACGTGTGCCTGGGAAGCAGCTGGGCACCCCCATACCCCCTCCAGCCTTCGTGTGCGGAAGGCCGACCCCTGAGCAGGCTGCCGGCTCTTCTTCTGGCACCGACCCCTCTGCAGCTCTGGCAAATTGGCAGAAAGCTTTCCCTGGGATCCGAAACACCGCAGACCCAGGCTACGTGTGCCTGAGCCAATGCAGCATCCTGGGGGAGCTGCTCTGGCAGAGTCCCTGCCTCCAGCTGGATGCTGCCAGGAGTTTCTGCAGCCTTTTGAGGGCGGGAGGGAACCCCACCCCACCTCTGAGACCCCAGTGGGAGCTTGACAGCAGCTGCAGCAGGGCTGAGCAGAACGAAGCAAGATGTGTGTGGACGGCCAACTACCGGCAGCAGTGTGTGGGAGAGAATCTGCCTGCCACGGGGCTCAGCCTGCACGCGGCAAGGACCACACAGACGCTTCGCCATCCGGCCCTTCGTAGCCTTGCAGCTCCTGGAAAGAGCAGCACAGATTTTCCATTCATCTGCCCCTGGGCTGAGTCCATCCTCCAGGGCTGCTGCTGCTCCATCATCCCCAAAAACATAGAGTGGGGGGGAAGGCGGTGCATCCCCTGGCAGGGGGCTGGTGGATGTGCTGCTGGATGGGGGGGGGGGTGGTCAGGCATTGCTCTGGGGCCTCTGAGGGGTCACTATGGCCAAGGGAGCTTTGCACGGTACCCCGGGTAGGAGCGAGTGAGGATTTGGGCAGATGGAGCCCCCACGGGAGCTCCCCCCTGGGGAGAAGGGCAGCAGCGCTGCAGCGGGTGTCAGCGCAGCACAGTGTGACGGGCACAGGGACATCCCAACGCGTCGTGCAGCTGAGCCTTGCGCTGTGCGAGCTGGGGAGCACCAGCAGCTTGGCCACAGCCCTGCCGAGCCCGTGGGGAAGGACCCTGTGCGCAGCTGCAGCGGAGCACATTCGTGCAGAAAGGGTAAAACTTCAGATGCTGAGTGTTGTTTCAACCCCACAGCCTCCTCAATAGCGAGCTGCCCTCCGGAGACCTCCCCTCCGGCCGCAGAATGGAAGTAGCAGCCTCAGCATTTTGGCAGGAGCAGTGAGCTTTCTGCCTCCAGCCCCACTGAATAGCGGCAGAATTCATTACAGCCCCGTTTCACTTCTCCCTCCAATTATCCCCTCGGACAATGGGCCAGGGCTGGGGCGGAAGGTCCCTTTCAGGGGGTGCCGGTGGCAGGACACGCTGCTGGGGCTCAGCTGAGAGCCCCTTTGCTGGAGGGCAGTGACCTGAGTCCAGCAAATGCCACTTTTTGGCTCGGGCGGTGAGCACGCAGCGGGGAGGCAAGGCCAGCGGCACCGGGGACCAGGGGACGCTCCCTGCAGAGCGGGAAGCACTGGTTAAGGATGGCTAGCAGCCATCTGGGAATCACCTGCAATATGGGTTGTTTTGGTCAAAAGTTAGACATCAGTAATTACTTTATTTAAGTACCAGAGTGTCTTTTTATCTTTACAAGCACAGCGGTGATTCAGTACATCTGGCACTTCTCCCTGCACAGTGACTGTGGAGCCAGCAAAGGCCACAGGTGCTACTCGCACCCTGGCTCTGACCCGAGGGACTGGGCTTCCGCAGACGACACCTTGCGCCCAAGGACCCAGATGTCTGCCTTGCGGCACTGAGGCCACCCGGATCACCACTCTCCAGCCAGCCACCGGTACCCCATGGGCTGCTAAGGTGGAGAAGCTGGCAGCAAACTGTGCCGGAGCCCCTTGAGGCTCTCTAAGGGCTGGGCTTGGGGTTCGGAAGATGGACATGACACCCAGGTAAGGGCTGGTCTTCCCTGGTCCCTCTCTGACTGCTTGGAGAGTTCCCTTTTCCAGGGATGCTCTGCCCTGACCACGCTCATCTCTGCACAGCTCCCCAGAGCCTTGCTCCAGCCTGGAGGAGCAGAACCCACTGGAGTGACATGAGGGGGGCTGGTGCTTAGAGCAAACTTTGGCACGGGGAAGAGAAGAATGGGCAGGTGCCCAAAGCTCGCTGGCCTTTTCAGGTGGGTTTATACTTATGTGGGCAGGGAGAGCCTGGTCTCACAGCCACCCCGGCAGTGAGACGGGCGCTGACGCTGCCTGACAGACACCGTTACCTCTTTGGCTCCTGCCACTGGCTTTGCAAGACATAAGGGCTGCCTGCACCGGGGAGTGATTTTGCCCCAGCAGGTCCCATCCTGGCACGCTTGAGGCCCTTTGCCATGTGCACATTGCCAAGGCAGGCTGTGTCCCAAGCTGGAGATCCTGCAGAGAAACCCCGGGAGAGCCCGGCAGTGGCTGACGATGCTTCCGATGGAGGCAGACAGGACACTCAGCCTGCTTAGTTTATCAGGAAGAAGATCAAGAGGAGGCTTGATTACAGTCACAAGGACCTTGGTGCGTAAGTACCTTGGCAGGAATAACAAGCCAGGTACTTAAGAGCTCTTTAATCTAGCAGGGAAAAGCAAAACAAGGACCAATTGCTCCACATTTCCAGCAGTCCCGGTGATTAACTCCTGAAGGGGGGGCAGGAACCCAGGCTGCCTCCCCACCCCGATGGCTGCAGGGCTGCCTGGGGGCTCCCACCCCTGCATCACCTGGAGCAGCATATTTTACCTTCACAAAGGTACAAGAAACTTTTGGAGATGGCAGAGGGGCTGGAGCAGCATGGGGTGACCAGTCAAATGCTTTGGCTGCAGAGGGCACACCTCTTCTTCTGGGCAGGTGAGGTGGTCACCACTGCTCCTTGGGACAAAACTGGGCTCAGGTGGCATTGTCCGGGAGTGGTGGGTAGTGTGGCACGGGGCGGGTGGCTCTGGCCATAAATCTGCAAAACGGTATTTATGTTGAGGTTCCAGTCAAAAGCTTTGTGCCAGAGGGATCTCCAGCTGCCCCAGGGAGCTGGATCACCCAGCAGCCAGCAGCACCCAGGGCTGATCCTGGCAGTGTGCCCCTGGGATCTCCCTCTGGACACAGCTAACAGGTACACAGGGCAGCTGTGCCTCCATCAAAAGCATGGCAAAGCAGAAGAAATCCTTATTTTTACAGTTTTCTGGTTAAAAATCAATAGCCTGGCCAAGGCCCTGTTGCAAAGCATCAGGAGGAACCCTGGCCCTGTGCAGCCCTGGTGCCCGGCGTGCGGCCGGTGGGGCTAACAAAAGGCCAGCGGTGCGGCCAGCCCGTGCTGGGAACGCCGTGGTGCTGCTGCTGAATAGCTCTTCTCGCACAGAGGAAGGCATGAAGAGGCGTAATCAAATAAGGGTATCAGCATGGTGCTCCTTGAACGACGCTCCCAGCGTGAGCTGGCAGCGGGGCCGGGCGGAGGTGACAGGTATCTTTATCCTGCCACGCAGGAGAGCTCCAATGTCCCGCTGGCAGGAATTTGTCTGCAAATTTTCCCCCATTGAAAGGAGCGAGGGAGCGGCGAGGCACGGGCTGAGATGATCGCTTGATTAAGGCCGGGGCAGGCGAGGTGGAGAGATGGGGCAGCTCCCGGGGAGCCGTGCTCCCAGCCCTTAACCTCTCCTCGGGAGACCACAAATTATATCGGTTAATGTATCGGCCCCCTGGTATCCTACAAATAAGTCGCCTGGCTAAGTGCATGTCAGACATTCACAGGAGGAATTGTTACCTTTTCATCACTTAATCATTTTCATCATCATCATTTAATTTATCTTGCAATAGACTTTAACCCGGTGAGTCCCGGGGAAGGCAGGTAAAGAGGCTCACCACCCCAGCTGGACCGTAAACACCGGCTGCAAAGGGAAACGGGAAACCCTCTGCCACAAGGACAGGAGTGTTCCCAACCCCGCTCCCATCCCGCTTCCCTGCCAGTCTGGGACAAGAAGGTGCACGGAGCTGGGGTCCCTCTCTGTCAGGGACTGGGAGCAGCCGGAGGGAGGATGCTCCGGGGTGTACCAGGGCCAGGGAGGGGGGGCACGTCACACACTCCTCCTGGGTGCCAGAAGTGATTTACGCAGTGCACCCGAGAGCAGAGTCAATTAAGGTCACATTTCTGTGTTGCTAAACAACAGGCGGCTCTGGGTTCAGGCCCACTGAAAGGAAAACAAAAGCCACCCCTTGAAACGGGGGCTTTGAGAGGGTTCAAAGGAGCAGGGAACAAAAGGCGGGCTTTGTGGGCTGCCCTCGCCCGCGCCTTCCCGGGCCCTTCCGCCACCAGAGACACCGTTAATGTGGCAAGGGGGAGTTTTTAATTGTCCGGCACAAACAATGCTGGCATATTTAGGCCGGCCTCATTACAGAGCCATCCGAAATGCTTGAGAAGCATTCCCACCGCTTAGCATAAATAGCAGAAACACTCTTTCACCAGTGGAGCAGGTCCCATCTGCTCCCAGCCTGTCCTCACCTTGACTTGCAATGGCGAGCCCGCGGGGTCGGCCTCTCCGCCCCGCTGCCCCCAAACCCCAGTGCGGGAACCTGCCTCCCTGCCCTCCGCTCGCCCCGCTGTAGGGTGCTCCCTGCACCCCACAGGAGCGGAGGGCAGGAACCCCTGGGGATGTACAGTGAGGGGTGCTCCACTGACTTCGCTGGTGTGGCAGCCATGGTTGGGGTCTGCTCTGCCCGCTTCGCTCCAGCAGCTCGGCCATGGATGCTGGGGTGTCTCAAGGGGCATCACGCACAGCTCCTGATCAGAGGAGGCAGTTGGCACGCGGCCCCGCTGGGTGCTGGCCAGTGCCACCAAGCCCAGCCATGCGCCTGGCACTTCCCGGGCAAGCGGCGCTGAAAGGCGGCAGCCCGGCAGCCAAGGCGAGGGCAGAGCCGTGCCGAGCGGGGCGGCAAAGCTGCCGGCACTGCGGCATGGAGACAAGCCAGCCACAGTCTCCCCGGGCAAGGGGTTCCCTGGCAGGGCCGAGCTCCCGTCCCCACACCAGGATGGCTAGGAGTAGCAAAGGCACTGTGGCCACCCACCCTGCATGTCCCACATGTTTCGGGGAGCGCAGGGACCCCTTTGCAGCCCGAGCGGCTTCTGTGCCCCCTGCCCGGCTTGCCTCCCTTGCTTTTCCCCGGCACTTGCAGCCCCCATCCCTGGAGCGAGCCGTCCCGGCGGCCTCGAGCAGCCCGGCACTGGGCAGCCGGGGCGGTGAGCCTGTTTTCGCTGCGTGGGTCCTGGCAAAAAGCCTCATCAGCCCACAGGGATCAAAGCATGCGGCGTTTCCCGACCGATACCTGATCCCAGAGCTGGAAGGGAGCCGGGAGGCTGCTGAGTGCCTCCTGCGCCGCTCCCACCGCCACGCAGTGCCGAGCGTGCCGAAGGCCCCGTGCTGCCGGGCTGTGTTTTACGGCACTGCTGCTTCTGCCAGCTCCCTCTCCTCCCCCTTCTTGGAGGCAACCAGCTCCCCACGCCCCACAGTTTATTAAAAATTCTGGGTACCTTGGAAGAGACAACACAATAGTGTACTTGTTACAGCTGCCTTGTATTAATGGACTGCCCCTTTTGATTTTAGAGTGGAACTTTTGGCAGAAAACCAGTATCCAGAAGGGAAAATGGCTGTAAAAATTGTCAAAAAGGGGTAAAAAAAAATAAAATATAAAAAGTCCCCAGCTTTAATCCGAAAGGCTTGAGGATGAATCTCGGTGATGCCCAGGAAGCTTTGCTAGAGGTGAAGTTCAGTTGCAAAGAGGGGAGCCGGGGCGGGCGCAGAGGTGCTGGCCGGGGCGGCGATGGGGCTGGGGTGGGAGAGAGCCGCAGCAGCCAGGGGTTCAAAGGCCTCTGCAACGAGGAGCAGAATTGGAGGATTATTCACTTTCTATATTTTCACTCCTGCAGCACACATGGGAATCTAATTGGCCAGGATGAGAAATACAGCCAGACAGCTTACAAGTGGGCTCGAGAAGACAGAAAAATATTTGCAGCTGCAAGCCATTAAAGGCAAACCCAGCCTCGCTCTTACACTTTAATTACCCTGCTGTACACTCTCCTCTGCGTACCAGAGCTAACGTCAGTTCAAAAACCTTTCTGATCTTAAAAGGCCAAGCGCAATGCCTGGCTGCACTGGGGTGGCGGTGCTCCGGCACAGCAAGGGCTGCACACCTTGCAGGGCTTCCCAGCGCCGGCTTTCCCCCCGCTGCCCCCAAGCAGACCCCAACACTGCTCCTGCAAGGCTGATGGCAACCCTGAGCACCCCTTGAAGGGGTTAGCTTGGCTTTTTATGGAGGGAGGGAACCCAGTCTTGTGGGGTTAGGGCTTCCTGTGCAGTCTGTGCTCTGCAGGTTCCGGCCAAGCTCATCCCAGCATCTCCCTGCAGTGGCAGCACGTGGCAAAGCCCTTTGCGGGGCAATGCCCACGGGTGCATCCTCCCACCGCCTCCCCAGCTCTCACTGATGCTTCTGCCTTTCAGCCGAGCTGCTTATTCCCTGGGATCCAAAGGCACTTGGCAGGGAAATTTCTCCCTTCTTGGCACCTGGACCCACCCCGAATGCTGGAGGCAAAGGGTGGCGGAGGGACCCTGTCTCCCCATCTCCACACAGCAGCCACACATTCAGGTCACTTCCCAATGCTACAGGCACTGTCGGCTGCCCACGGCCCCCGCGCAGCCACCCCAGGGTGCTGGAGGCAAAGCACTGCTTCTGGGGGGCTCTGGATTCAGTGAGGGGTGGCAGGGTGGCAGTCACAAGCCAGCCCACCGGGCCACCCCCGTGCTGCTCCCGGCTCCTTGACTGCTCATTTCCTTCTCTGCTCCTGCAGTGACACCAAAGATGTTATTGCAGGTGCCGGCCCCCACACGGTTCACCCTGCTTCTCCTGAAACCTGAGGAGGACTGAACTCATTTTATGCCATTTTATTTCAGTGCTCCAAGCATTAACCTCATGCCAGGCATTTTTAATCCAGCTATAAACGCTGGAGAGGAGAGGGTCTGTAACTTTGCTTAATAGGGCAATTTTTATTGATTATTTTGAAGCTCTGATGAAATCTCCTTCCAAATGCCTGAGTTGGGGAGACAGAGGTTGTTTGAGTTTGGAGTAATTTTAAACTGAGTTTAAAGTTGCTCGGTGGCACTAAAAAACATTGCAGGACGTAGGCAAGGACTCCAAAAGATGGAGAAAGACCCTCAGGTGGAAGATCTGAAATTAATATTTGGAGTTTTCACTGGTTCGAGACATTATACCCAGGCGTGTGCATGGGACAAGGCAAAGACCTGCCTGGAAGAGCTGGTGCTGGAACTGTGCACCAGGGTGTGGGCAGGGAGCTCTCTGGTCCCGAGTCCCCACGGTGCTGGTCCAGGGGCTGGGAGAGATACCCTGCCTCTGGGGGAGAGGTAAAGTCCAACAAGGAATTGCAGGGGCTGGTGGGCTCTGGAGCCCAGTGCTGCCTGGGGACATCTCTGCTGGAGCCAGCCTGCTGGGACCTAACATGGTGTCACCAGCTCTGTCTGGGAGCAGCTCTGGTGGGCAGTGACAGTGAGGGGCACGGTGCAGCAGAGCCTTGCAGGCGGGACAACGCAGGGGTAGCGATGCAGCACTGCTGGCATCCCTAACAGCCCTCCATGCATGGGGTGCAGTGAGCAGGACTCAGCCCTTCTCTCTCCTGCCCCAAACCCTGCGAACCTGGCAGGAGCTGGCAGGGAGGGCAGAGAAGGTGCTGTGCCCCAGGATGGGGAAGAGGCGGCCGCGGCCCTGGCCGACAGCTGGGGAGGGCGAAGGGAAGGCTAAATAAGGATGCTGGCTGCTCCTGGCTGCCAGCCCAGTGCCACCTCTGCAAATCACCCAGTGGCAGAGGAAAATCAAACCCCAATGGGAAGGCGATGCCTGGGGCCAGGCTAAGTGCCAAAGGAGCGACGTTAGCCCCTCCGTGGGGTGCAGGCCAGCGGGGATGTTTCCGGGCACCCTGTCCCCAGTAGGAATTTGCCATGAGCCGGTCTCACCCCAGGAAGGGACTGGCCAGGGGACACATCTTGGGGTCGAGGAGCCAGGCAGCTGCCACGTGCCCAGGCCGGTGTCGGGGCTGCTCCCGGCTCTGCCCCGCTCGGCTGCTCCCGGCCCCTGCCCAGCCCCGGGGGACAGCGCTGGGGGAAGCGGGGGCTCCAGATTGGAACCACATGGAAGCACATTTGCAATGAATTAGGCCGGGAGCCAGCAGCTCTTGCTTGGCTGGGTGTGCAGCCAATTTTTGGGGATTGTCAACTCCTCCCAGGTTTCCACAGCGGATGTTCCCCGGCCAGAGCGCAGCTGGGCTCTGCGCGAAGCCGCCCAAGGCAGCCCAGAAGGAGACGAGCACACGTGCGGGCAAGGACCCCCGCCCACACGCACAGCCCCACTGGGTCGAGCAGGCCCCCATGCTCCCAGCCTTGGCTGGGGATGGTTTTGGGGGGGGTGAGGATGCCCCAGCGTGCTGGGGGAGAGGAGGTGGTGCACAGGAGGGGTTATTCAGCCAGTTCCCAGCCTGGCAGCCCTGGGGTGAGGGGGCAACTGCAGCGGGCATCATGTGTCCATGCCTGCCCTGGCTCATCAACCCCTCGAGCTACACCCAAAATTCAGCAGCCGAGGAGCCCCAGCTCAGGCACTGGTGTGAAATCAAATCTCGAGGGTACCTGAGAAAAGGGCTGACCCAAGAGGTGGGGAGGAGAATCTCCACCTGGCAGCCCTGCCATGGGGGCTAGAGGGTTAAACCAGTGGGACAGAAAGGCTCTGAGTGTGCATGTCAAAGAATGACACTAACAACTCCTGTGACAACCTGCCAGGAAAACTTTTCAGATCATAATTCGCATAGCGTTTGTATCATGTTCCCTTCCTGTTTAAAAAGGCAATATGGAAACCGTGCAAGGGGTTATTTGCTGGTCAGGCCGATTTGCTGGTTACGCTCCCTGTCACGCACGTCCCTTTAGGAAGTGATGCCACCGTGACAGACATCATTTCTAAAAATAATACCGTCCCATGCATTAGTCTCCAGTGCCATTTGTTCTAATAATTCATTACCAAGTAAAGAATAATGGCTAATGATTAGCGGTGGGTGCATCTAAGCTCCTGGCAGAGCAGGGAATTGGGCTGCCTCCCCACATCTTCCTCGATGGCGTGTCCTACCAGCAGTGGAGGACAGAGAGAGGACGCTGCCTTCCTCTGCCCAGCCCAGCCATTTCGGCCCTTGTAAACCCATCAGTAGTATTTCACCACTCCCACCCCGTGTCTAAAGGACAAATCCCGGGGGCACCCAGAGCCCCTGCGCAGCCGCAGAGCCACAGCCCGGGGGCTTGGCTGGGTGCGTGGGGGCCCCAGCGGCACTGTGGCTCTTCGATAAGGCCACATCTGTTGTAAAATGGCCTCTTGTTTTGCAAGGAAGGGATATTTATGAAACAACAGGCTGCCGTGTTAATCTCAGGCTGGCAAGTGAGCACGCCAGCAGCACGGCAGCCAGGCACAGCCTGCAAAAGCCTTTTGCTGCAGTCGGGGCAGGGAGGCACTTGGGGAGGTCCTGGAGATCAGCCCGTCTGCCGGTGGGTTTCACCTCCAGTGCTTTGCATGGCCCCTGCTCCCCGATGCCCGTGCCGCCTGTGCCCAGCTCCGGGGCGGAGGGGCTGGGGCAGGGGCTGCCCGTGCATGGGCAGCCCTAGTTGGGAGGGAGCTGGCCTGCAAGCCCCCCCGTGTGCCCCCGCTGATGGCCCTGCAGCAACAGCGTCCCAAACACAACTCCCTCTTGGATTTTTATCACCCGCATAGCGCTGGCGAAGGAAAGGAGGCCACCGCCGGGGAACATCTGGGCTCCATTGCTCATGGTCTGGCAATTAATGTCAGCGCTGAAGACAGAAGGGACGTCAGATATTAAATAAACACGACCGCACTCTGCCGACCAAAACAGCCCCCCTGGGGAAAGGCGCACATGCACCCGCACACCCCCCCGGCACGGCCCCGGCTGGGGCGCAGGACGGGGCGGTGCGCCGCACACACGTGTGAGCACAGCCACACACGCTCGCAGGCTCCCACACGGCTTGGGTTTCACGTCAGCTAAGGCAGAGCAGGGGAAAAAAAAAAATAGAGCTCCTTTTCCTTTTTTGTTTTCCAGCAGGCAGATTACATCC
Organism: Tetrax tetrax; assembly: GCA_009806455.1. NCBI lineage: Eukaryota > Metazoa > Chordata > Aves > Otidiformes > Otididae > Tetrax > Tetrax tetrax. The sequence continues at coordinate 101,234 of WHYT01013624.1, read as the reverse complement.
GCAAGTGCAGAAACTGCCGAAAACTCTGCCCTGTGGACAGGGTGATGCAGGGAAGGTGGTCAGAGCACCCCAGGGTCGGGGCTGGCTGGTACCCCCACAGCCGAGGCTGCTGCTCGGGGTCTGGCCCCTGGGCTGGACGTGTGCCTCCGGCTGCCAGCAGCCACACACAGATCCCCGTGGCTGTGTACCCTTCACACGTGGAGCCGTGGGGACTGTGCCCTGCCTTTATCCACACACCTGGCCCCTCCTGCCACCCCCATGGTGCCAGACTGGGCTCGGCTCCATGCTGCCACACAAATGCTGCTCTGACGCATGTGTAAGAGCCGCACCGCAGCGACAGGGCACGGCAGGGATCCGTGCAGGTGTGCGAGATGCTCCTGACCTCTGCTCGCTGCTGCTGCTCCATCGATGGAGGCGTTTCCTGCATCCCAGCATCTTCCATCAAACGGGAGGCATTTCAGCAAGGATGCTCACCTCACACGAGTGCAGGGGGAAAGCTACGCACACAGGCTGGTACATGCCCAGGCTCAGCGTGGGTGGTCTCTCATCCCTGCTGGCTTTAAACCTGTGGGTCCTGTAAAGGGCAGCAAGGAGTGGGACAGGCAGTGAGCTTGCCCTGCTCACAGAGGAGAGGAGCCCTGCATCAGCCAAGGGGGCTTTCTGCTCCTGTGCACGGTGGGGACTCATTAGCTCGAGGCTGGCTCTGCCTACTTTATTCTCTGGAAACTTTTGTTCCCTTACAGAAATGTACTCTCTCACTCCCTCGCCCTCAGCCCCTTTTAATATTAAGGTCAATAGGTTGACGATTAAGCAGGAAAAGGGCATGAAGAATCAACCAAATTAAATCTTGTGTGCAAACAGGTGGGTGTGAAATTTCAATCAATGACTGGCGTTAACGGGGACCCCTGGGATCCCAATTTCCCAGGGGAAGGCTGGGCAGCCCCAGGGGGATTTGGGTACAAAAACTCCAGACATGGGAGAATAGAAAAAACGTCTTCTCAAAAACCAATATTGACAAGGTCCCTGTGTTTGCACCCCGGCTTTCCCCAGCAGCACAAAGGGAGATGATTATCCAGGGTCCGGCGGGGAGGGGACGACGGGAGCTCAAAGGTGAGCCGTGCCCCCCCTGGCCCCAGCTCCTCCTCTTAATCCCCCTCTCGCCTGGGCTTTGAAGTCACCAGAGGTCGAATATGGGATGTAAATCACGTTAGCCGCAGTGTGTGATCACAATGCCGTGCGAGACAATGCCATGCGTCCCCCGGCGCCCGGGCATCCCGCCGAGCCGTGGCCAGCTATCAACAGCCCCAAGCTGCATCCGAAAGTGGGGACTGAGGGTGGGCTGTGGTGGGGGCACCCATTGCAGGCGGGAGAAAGCCTTGCACTCTGCTGCGGAGCCGGGAGCGGGACCTGTAGCAGGCACTGGCATCCAGCAGCTGCGGGGATGTCGATAGCAGGAGGCTCGTCCCTGGGATTAATTAGCAAGGGCTGTGGCCGCAGAGCAATGTAAAACACGAGGCGTTTGCTGGGGCATTGGGTACTGGGGCTGTCTCGCAGATTTGCACATCTTGTAAGCATTAGCATCACGTAAGGGGAGCCTGCACAGAAGGATGTGGGGTTTATTGGGTTGTAAACTGTGTTGTTGCCATTACACTAACGACGTTGCTGGTGAAGAAATGTGCCTTTCGCACACAAGGCCCAAGAACCAGGTGTGCCAGGAGGTCAAGTAGTGGGATTTGGAAGCTCTGCTGTCACTATTAGGAGAGAGAAACAAAGCAGGCGTGGGAGAAAGCACGAGGAGGTACCAGGAAGATGCCTTTCAGCCCTTTGCATTTATCTGCCCCAGCCCTGGCTCATTGGTGCTCAGCCCCTCTGCTGCCCGACACGGGGCTGCACATCCTACCTGCTGCCAGGGAAGCTCAGATCTGGGATGCGAGGAGTTATAGAGAGACAGCAAATATCTGCTGGCTCCTTGGCTCTGTTTTGATGCCCTTTGCTCTGCCTTCCTCCAGCCCTTGCTTGCCTCCCGGACCTGGGAAGATGTGACACATGGGGTTTGCTTCCCAGCTCAGAACAAGGACACCACTGGCCGACTGAGCAGCCCCAAGCATTGCTTCCCTGCCCTGCAGAAAAATCTCCTGGGTGTAGTTTTCCCTTAGTTGGGGAAGCAGCCTCCAAAAAAAGTGATGTCAAATAATTAACCCATTTCCTTTCCTCTCACTACCAAAAATGCACCATTCTCTACAGGCAGCAGGTTGCCTGGTTTAAGTCTTTTTTCACCATTTCACACCCAAACCATGGGAAACACAGGACCTGTCAAGCTCCTTACCTGGTGATGAGTGGCAGAGAGGACCTAGGAGATGCTGAGGATCTGAACCACATGGCATCAATGCAACCACACGTACCTGCTAGTAGGAGCCAGGAGTGGGTACCAGCCCAGCTCACCCCGCCCGGCTCCTCTGCAGCCTACAGCTGGGTTTCTCCATCCCTACCCGCACCCGAGCACAGGACTCAGGCAGCCAGAAAATATCTACTCTCAAAGCTATTTTTCTTTCTTCTTAATTGGGAGACCAGATGATTTTTTTTTTTTTTAACAAAAAAAATGTTGCTATTGTGGAAAATATCTGCTCTCCACAGAAAATGCCTTGTGTTCGCTGTACACATTGTGGGCCATACCAGAAAACATCTGATGTGGTTCCAAAACCACCAGGGCATTTCTTTTCCTATTAGAGTGGAAATTTTCTTCAGGAAACAAGTTTTACCTAGTTTGCACTGACATTTGCTGCAGCAGAAAGCAAGCAACCCTGTCCCCATGCCACCCCTTCATCTCTGGGAGGTGGCATCGTAGGGTACCCTACCACTACCAGGCACCCAAACTTGCAGCACAAACTCTGGGTTCAAAACAAAACTTGACCAAAACTTTGACTCAAGCCCTGTGGGCCACCAAGCACCAACCACCAGCACACAACTGGGCTGGCCCAAGGGCAGCCATGGCTTCTTGCTGCAAGATGGTATCTCTTTGAGAAACACAGAGGAAAATACATTATTTTAGTCCTATCAACAGCTCCCTGGTGCCATGCGAGAGCCAGGAGGAGCGCAGCGTGCCCGCTAGCCTCCCAGGTCGTGCTGGACAACCATGGCGATGCCGTTTTCTGCCCCACCGTGTGAGCTGCCCAATACCACGGCACTGCTTTTTGTCTCAAGTCAGAAGAAAGGGCTGAAAGGTAAATGTACTGTGGAATAGCAACGTTTGACTGTTAGATCTGGAAAAGTGACCTGATTTTATCACCATATCTTCTGCCCGTGTTGCTGATGTTTCACAATGTGAAGTACCAACAGTGCCCAAGACAAACACCTAATACATTTAACATTAGCCATGGCTCTATAGCATCAACACTAATTAAAAGTTCAGAAAGTTAAACCAAAACCAAACACTACCATTTCAATTTAGCGTTTTCTATTATTATTCTATACAAAAGAGAAAAAAAAAGAGAGAAGAAACACAAAAAAAAACCCTACAAATTTAACTCATGGCTTTAAATTCATCTGTGATTGGCACAGGAGTTAAGATGGTGAGTACAGCCACTCTACCGATCAGTTTTCCTGCTGTTTCCACAGCACAAGGTGGGAAGCGCCCGGGGATGGCTGTTACAGTCCCTTCACAAGGGCTCCAGCTGGGTCTGAGCCCGACAGCCTGGGATTTAAACTCTGCCCGGCTCGGGAGGAGCTGCATCCTTCCCAGTTGGGGACCGTGCCTCAATGCTGTTCCTCCCAGCAAAGCCTCTGGGGACAGTACAGAAAATTGCTTGCGCCTTCCCACCTGAAACACACCTTCTTAACTAACCGCTCCTCATCAAGTGTTTGTAGGGTCAAAACCATGGTGGCTCACCTCGCACACCGTAGGACCTGGGGGCTCCTTGGGCGAGGGCTGGCTCCCCTGGCGACGATCCCAGTGAAGATGCTGCGGTGCTCCGCGGCGCAGCCAGCCAGGACACAGCCATATTCTGAATTTCTTTCTTTTTTTTTTTCACAAGCAGTCTTCTGAGAAAACATCTGCTGTGCTCCAAGCCCACACCGGAGCTGAAGATCAAAATAAAGGACTTTTGTCTTTTTATTAAGCATTTTAGCAAACGTGACTATTACATTCATATTATATTTCCCTGTTTTGTACAAACATGTTTAAGTCAGCAGTAAGAGGATTACGTTTATGGTGCACCAATCTCTGCTCAAATGGGCTGACTAAAGAAACTCTTGTTAAACAGTATTTTCTCTAATGCCTGTTGCTTTTCTTCCTTGCCTTAGTCCTCAGACATCTATCCAGGCTCCCTAAATCCACCCTCCTCATAAGCTTTCAGATCAAGACTCTTCCCCCCGCTACCCCCCTCCACACCCTTTAATACAGCTGAAGATGAACATTAGCGCTTGGTTCAACTGCACTGGAAAGGGAAAGGGCAGATTCATCAAAATCTTTATACCTCCATAGAAAAATGTAGCCTTTTGCCTTTCCTCGAGTGAATGCCTTTTCTAGAGGGTATTCATTAGGAGTTCGGTCTGGTTTTGCAGACAGCTCCACAGATGTTGACATTTTTTTTCTTCGCTGGGTTAAGACGCCTTCTATAGGCTTTCAGTCTTCATTTGTTACTTCTTTATGATCCAAGAGGGGTTTTTCTTTCTTTTTTTTTCTGTTTTTTTTCTTTTTTTTTTTTTTCCTCCCTTTCTTCCCAAGGAGTTGACTCAGTTCTCTGAAGAGAGCAGTGGTAGTCAGGCTCATTATTATCTCGGACCCTTTTTCATCGCCCCAGCAGGCTGGCCGGGGCCGCGGGGCCATTGTGGTGGAGCAGCAGGTAGCTGTGGCACGGCGGGGTCAGTGCTCCGGCCGGCGCAGAGCCTTTGTGCGCCTGCCTCGTGCTGCCGGCTCCGTTTGTCCAGCAGTGGGAAAGGTCAGGAGCACGCCGCCGCTCTGTACCTGAGCTTTTGTCTCCGTCTGCTGCCGAGAGCTTCTGGGAATAATTTGTTGGAAAGCAATCGCCGGAGCTGGGCAGGAAGCAGAGTGAAGGGGTGGAGGTGTGCCGGCAGGGATGGAGCTGGTACCTGGTCCATCAGACATGCTGCATCTTGGCCAGAGCTGCTGTGTGCTGCTCAGGAAGGCACGGGATTGCCATGGTCCACCAGGCTCAATACCATCACCTTTACCTACCAAGACAGCTGGTTTCCCAAGGCAAACCTTGCAAAGAGAGCAATTTGGCTCAATGTGGGGGCTTAAAGCGTGATGCAGGCAGCACCCCTCACTGATGTCCCCATCTCCCAGACCAAATGCACCACACTTGGCCCAGGACCCATCACCCTTGCCTCCAGACATACACTGACCAAATACTCCATCCCAGTACCAGCAGGTGTCCAAATACTTCTACCCCAGCTCCTGAAGAAAATTTGCTATCTAGAGATCTCTTTTCCCCCCAAAAGATGGCTGGGACAGACATGGGGACTGGCAAAGGCACCATAATTCAAGTGGTGCTTCAGGATGTGCCGTAACAGAACCCGAAGGTAAGGGTTCCAAGCCTTTTCACAGCTGGACTCGTACTGCCCCGCTGCTGCGGGCCATGCATTATGTTGGGGAAAGGAAAGCCCTCCTGCTTCTCCTGGGAGCCCTCCTGGCCCATTCCCACACTGTCCAGAGTCACCAGCCCCACAGCCAGCACCAGGCTCCCCAGCTGCACTCCCAGCGTGAGCCGGCAGCGGGGCTGGGCGGAGGTGACAGGTATCTTTATCCTGCCACGCAGGAGAGCTCCAAAATCCCGCTGGCAGGAATTTGTCTGCAAATTTTTCCCCATTGAAAGGAGGGGGCTGAGATGATCTCTTGATTACAGCCAGGGCAGGCGAGGTGGAGAGGCAGAGCATCTCCTGGAGAGCCGTGCTCCCAGCCCTTACCCTCTCCTCCCCAGCCTGATGATTTAATGCCTTAGGGGGGCACATTGGCTCCAGCCGTGGGGCAGCGGGTGGGCATTCAGTGATCCCAATTCCTGCTCATTGTCTAAATAATGCTGGCTGTGGTGGGTAGGGAAGGTGCCTGGCCAGCCAGCACAGCAGCCTCCCACCTTCACAGCACTGAGGGGTTGTGCTGCTGCCAGCTGCCCATGTTGGGTGCCTGCGTGCTCCCCAGCCACCCTCTCCAAGCCGAAGGAGGAGCAGGAGGGGAGCTTCTCCCCCCTCACCAGCTGCAGCCCTGTGTCCCAGCCTGGGACACTGAGCTCAGCAGCTGGAGTCCGGATGGCAATATTGCTGGGGACACTGAAAACCATCCCATTCAGCCTGTACCAGTGTGCTAAAAGCTCCTGCCATTTTCCCTTTTTATCATGACTTTAGCAGGAGAGCTCCCATTAGCTTTACACATCATCCATGGGAAATAGCACTGATAGATGTGTGAGATCAGGCAGGTGGGTTTTCCTTTCATCACTTACGTCGGAGAAGCCCTCCACTGCCAAAAGCAAGAGGAGAATGAGCCAGATCTCACAGCCCGCTGGTGATCCACCCACGGCTGGATTTCACACCCCTTGCCCTACATGGATGCCTGGGGACAGCCTGGCCCCAGCAGGCAGAGCAGGATGTGGCCCAGAACAGCACCAACTGGGAAGCACTTTCCTTGGGGCTGGACTCCCTATTTCCCACTGCGTAGGGATCGATCCCCTCCCAGCACAGCATTTCACCCCAGCAAACTCCTGGAGTAACCGCGGGCTGAAAGCAGCTTTTCTATAAAAGCAGAGCCATGGCATCCCTCGCTGTGCCTGCCCCTTCTCACTCCAGTGTGCTTGCATGGACCGTTGTTCCCTCCGCGCGTGCCACAAGCCTGGAGGTGCTGGCCAGCCGACACTCACCTGCGCTGACCGGCGTCGGGGATGCGAAGGAACCCCGGGCACAGGATCCGCAGCAGCCGCTGTGTGAATGTTGCGAGTGCTGGGGTTTATCAACCAGCAGACCCGGGCTCTGAAGGGCTCTGTCTGGCGGGGCAGGAGGCGTGCCGCCCTGCCCAGAGCCACTTTTATGCCATTGTGCCTTTTCAGCATTGCATTAAGGCAGCCAAAGAAGGGGGATTTTTAATGGTTCCAGGGGAACAAAGCGGGAACATTCGGCCCAACTTCATTACAGAATCATCTGAAACGCTTGAGGAACGTTTCCCACTAATTATCATAAATAGCCGAAAAAAATCTTTCCCTCCCAAAGCAGGTTCCAGCTGCCCCTCCGTGTTTTTCTCACCTCCGCTTCCAATAGCCTGACCCTGCCCCTGCACAAAGGGGAGACCCCATCTCCGCTCCCTCCCGCGCTCGGGGACTCTGAAGAAATACAAACAGGCAGCAGATTAACATCACTTGTTTGCACCTTAAACAAACAGGCGACTTCCGCCCCTCCCGGCTGTCCCGCTGCCCAAGGGAGGATGTGCCGGCTGGTTTCCCTTGCCCTTGCTCTCCTGCCCTGCCCAAATCCTGCATAAAAGCATAGATAGCACATGGCGTGAAGCAGGCAGATCAAGGATGGGAACACCCGAGGTGCCAGTCCCTCATGCCCTGTCCCCTGTGGCTGGATGTCCTCTTGCTGCCCCAGTTGCCCCGGGGGAGGTCAAGCCCCTGCCCCAGCGGGACGTGGCCGCAGCCCTTTTGCAGGAGGGCTGGGAGATGCTCAGGCCAAAGCAGATTAATCAAAGTCCCAGTTCAGCTCCTGCCCCGTGCCTCTCACTGAGCTTCTCAGCAAGGAGAAGCCTGACATGGCTGGATGGGTGCCGTGAGCGGGCATGGGGAGGGACGCTGCAGGTGAAGCATGGGGAGAGAGAGACAAACTGACCAGAGGATACACATGTCCCCAGCGGTGCTGGGGTTCAAAACCATCACCAGCATTGAGAGGGCACAGCAGCAGCACTGAGCAATGACCGCCAGCCCACAGCCAGCTCTGCTGGGTGCAATAGGGGAGGCTTAGGTGCTGGATGTGCCAGCCCACCCGTCCTTAGGCTGATCCCAGCAGCCCCAGCTGTCTCTGCCAGGCCACTGCCCCAGCTCAGATCCTCACCCTGCAAGTCCCCTGTCACCCATTCCACCTCTCCAGGCAGCACTGCCAACACCTCCCTGCTCCTACGGGACCCATGCCAAACCAGCCCCTTCTCGCCCTGCCTGCAGCACACAGAGCAGCCAGCCTCCAGCTCCCCAGCCCCACTGGGCCAGCCTGTCACCGGAGATGCGGGGGCTCAAACCACAGCAGCAGCTGGCGAGACATCACTCCTGGCACAGCTACGGCACGTGTCTGGGGCTGGCACACGAGGCGGGCGCCCGGGGAGGAAGCTGCGGCAGCGCGGCGGCGGCTGGGGCAGGTTCCCAACAGCGGGACTTGCCCGCCGGAGGCCCAGCTCTGCTCCCCACCCGGGTTACTGTGCAATTTCCCCCCTGCAGGTGTTCGTTGCCCCCCTTCCCGCCAGCCACAAGAAAGGACTGTCGCTCATGAGCCCCCTTCCCGCCCGCGGGGTGCCCCAGGGGCAGGAAGGGGACTGGAGGCAGGTGGCTGGGACGGGCCACTGCACCCGCAGTGTGAGGGGGTTGCGGCGGGGCAGACACATAGAGGGGTTACAGATTGGTACCACAGCATGAGTGACAGTGGGAACCACGTGGGGCAAGAAGGGAGCAGGTAGTAGCTGTGGGACTCCCGGGCCACGCTGGAGACCCTCAGTCCAGTGCTGCTCAAGGATGTGCACACATGGTGTCCTGTCTGTGCTTCTAACTGGTTGTCACCTGAGGCTAACTACGAGAACATCAGGCAGTCATGGCAACTAGGAAGAGGTTTACAGTGTCACAAGCAGCCTGGAGATACTGCACAGGGATGCTCACCTTTTTTTTTTTTCCCAATGCAAGAACCAAGGGCATCCCGAGCAAGGAGCGGCGAGCAGGGGACAGCAAAGGGAGGTGCTGCCTCATTCGACGTGTGGGCAATCCTGGGCACTTCTCACCACAGGGTGCTGCGGATGCTAAAATCTTACCTGAGTTCAGAGAAAACAGAGAAATTCACAGATTAAAAAAATCATCAAGTGCTACTCAGTGCAATAACTGTCCTGCAAAGGGCTACCCAGACCACCCAGAGCAGAGCAGGGAGGCTGTGCGCCCTGGCCACGTACCCCACCACTGAGAGGAAGGCTTCTGCTCGCCGTCGCAGTAAGGTGCAGCCCTGAAGCAGCAAACCTGGCTGCTGGTCTTCTCAGTGCAGATCCTCCATGCCCTACCCCACACATTCTCTGGCTGCTCTTGCTCAGCTATCAGGAAATCTGAGCGTGTTCTCCCACAGACTGCCCAGGCACATCACCCTCAGGACACCCTGCATCCCACCCTCCCCTTCCCTCCTGAGGGACACCAGAGCAAGAGGGGGCAAACAGGGACAGCTGCTAGTTCCTCCCAGCCCAGCACCAGCATAGCCCTCCGGGGATCGGCCCCGGGACGATGGAGGGAGCCGACTCCTGTCTGCAAACCAGCTGCACCAGCCTGGCCCCAGGAACATGGGCGGCTGTGTTTTCATTGCAAATTAGAAATCAATCATAGCAGGAAATTCCCGTGCTGAGAACACCCTGGCTGTTATTATTTTACAGCACTCAAAGGTGTTCTGGGCACTTAGAAAGACGCGGCCCTTTCAGGGCATTATGGGGCAAATTAGTTTTCAAGGTGGCTGTAGGAATGTTGGCCATTCGATTTCCGGAGCAGGATGGGCACAGGTGGAGGCTGCGGGACTTTGTGCTGCTTTCGGATACACCACCACTCTGCGAAGCAGGAATCGGCATGCTCCGGAGTGAACACCTCTAACCTGACCCCAGCGTTATTAATAACAAGTAATTAATATGAAAGCGGACGTGCCTTGTGTCTCTGAAGACCTTTTAAGATGTGATTATGTTGTGTTAATCTCACCCCGAAGTACTTCCCTGTTTAGACTGCGCCGGGCCATTAAATATCTGAAAAGCCAGCAGAGACCCCCCCTTGCTGCCCCGGGAAGTGCTCGGGGTCTGTTCCCCGGCAGCCAGGCCCCGCTTTCAAACCCTCTAAATCAAGTATTAAGTTGAGCCCATCTGGACTGCCAGGAAAAACACTCCCTCCCCTCATCTGGGTCTCATTACCCACCGTGCCAGCCCCAGTCCCAGAGCCGCTCGCTCCATCTCGCCCAGATGTTCTGCCCCGCACTCACCTCCTGTATTTCACAGCCGTCAGCGGGACTTCAAGGAGCCTGTGACACTGCACAGGCTCTTAGCAAAGACAAGATCCTAGTCCCTAATGCCCAGCTGCAGGCACACACCCTGACACCAAGCCCCTGTCCCCCTCCCTTGGTCTCACACCAGACAGGGAAGCTGGGGCGCTCAGGGCTCCCTGGCCAGGAGGTTTCTGAGCTGCTTCTCCGTGGCTCTTTGCCCAGCCCATGTCCATCAGTTTTCAGGTGTTCTCCCTGCTGAGAGCCCCCAAAGCCAGGCAACCCCTATGCCCCATGCCTGGGGAAGGGCAGGAGAGGACAGAGCAGACATCAGCAGCCAAGGTGAGGAGTTGAACACAAACACCTACAACTCTGTAGTGACCGGGGCACAGGGCAAAGTCAGCACTGAGCCTAGAGCAAAATAATGTACCCAAAAACCCAAAGCAAGGAACAGCCCCCGTGTTCATCAGCTCAAAAATCTCCTAGGCTAAACCTTTCCAGTGAAAGTTTCATGACTTCCAGAAAAAACCTGCAAAAACAGTCACTTTTGTTCAAGTTTGGTGCTTTCCTGGCCCCGGCGGCAGCCCAGGACTGCGGAGGTGAAACCTGCAGTTACAAGGAGAGTTATCCCCTTCCTCCCGAGCTTCCGAAGAGCCGGTGCCCAGCCTGCCGTCGGGGCTCGGCGTCAGGTGAAGTTAGGGTGTGAGAACCACGCGGCCGGCCATGCTCACACGTTACTCGTCCAGAGAGACCAGGGCAGGCAGCATCGCAATGAGGTTTCGGAGGCAGGAGATTGAAGCGCGGGAAGGAAAGCATGTCTGGTGCCTCACTCTGCCGCTGCTGCAGGAGGGTGTGCAACCCCGGTCGTACACCGGTCCCTGACAGCTGACACTCACTGGGGACCTCACACTCAATCTTGACCCCGCGCTCCAGCAAGTAACGGGAACCCCCCACAGCAGGTCACGGCGAGAAAAACCCTGGGATGCAGATAATCCTCTTGCCAGCCCTTCAGTGCACGGCAGAGAGGCAGGGGAGGCTTTAATATCACCAGGAGGAAAGAGTGAAAGAGAGGGGAAGAGGCCAGAGTGTTATGACAGACATATGGACACCAACGCATCCCGTAATGCAACGTGGAGAAGGAGCCAAGGCATGGGGTGAGAAGCCTTGGGAAGTCCTTCCCAAAGGACAACTTGCGCTCTGCCAGGGATGGGGAGGAGATGCAGGCAGGAGCCCCGACGGGACCCCGGACGCAAGAGCGGGCTGTGCCCGAGGTCCAGCGCGGTCCCCAGCTGTCCGGGTGCGAGGTCTCCAGGGCCACCGGTCGCCCTCTCTGATCCGGTGGCTCCGGGCAGGCGGTGGCAGCCACTCCCTGTGTCGGGATGCCATCTAGTGTCGCTCGGCAGAAGGGTCCGTCAGGCAGCGACACCGCGCACAGGCTCCCCGGGTCACAGCATCTCCCGGGGACAGCTGGGAGGCACCCCAAAACAGCATGGGTGCTGGGACACCGTCCCCGAGGGGCTGCACCCCAACGATGCTGGTCCGCACCCCATGAAACACGCACCCCGTGGCCAGTGCGGCTCCAGAGCCCTGAGGAGGACGATGGCCATCGCCCAGGTCACGCAGGGGCAGCAAAGGTAAAAGCAGTGGCTACACCTGCTCCGGAGACCCTGGGACAGCCAAGGCTTGGAGGCTCAGCAGCTTCACCGGTGGCACGGGGTGGTCCTGGGGGCGGGTGGCTTGGCGAAGGAGGAGGGCGAGCATCCCCCAGAGCAGCGTGCAGCCCACCTGCAGCACCAGCGCGGCCAGGCCCAGGGCAAGGGACACCCGGCAGTGCCGCAGGCTGGGGCGCAGGGCGAGGCCCCAGGCTCGATGGCCGCTGGAGGCCAGGGGTGGGGAGGCAGGGCAGGGGCTCGTGTGGTCTCGCAGCAGGGGGACGGGAGGCGTCGACAGTGGGATGGTACCTGCAGGGGTGTGAACAGGTTGGGGGGCAGTGGGAGTGGGCTGGGTGCCAACTGTGGACAAACCCCAAGCAGTGGCACAGTTCTGCTCCCCACCTGGCTCAGGACCATGGTGGGACAGGGAGTGTGAGGCCAGCGAGACCATGCCCGGCGCAGCAGCCCTGTGGGGTGGCCAGAATACCGTGGCGGGGGCTGAGACAAGGGAGATACTGGGTGTCCCACAGTATCAGAAACAGGGTCTGGCCTTTCCATGGGTACCAGAAAAGCAGGAGGTACTCGTCTGGTGGTGGCTGCCAGCATGCTGGTTGGCACTGGTGTGGTGGCAGAAGCTAGAGTGAACAGTGCAGGCTCTGGGCTGGTGGCACGAGGAGGCTGTAGGCTTATGACAGCTGGAGTTGCACACAGGCTGAAGGCCTCAGGTGGCACAGTTGGCGATGGTGCGTTAATGGAGGCCTTGGGCAGTACAGTTGGTGATGGGATGGTGATGGAGGTCTCAGGCAGCATGGTTGATGATGATGTGTTGATGGAAGCCTTGGGAAGAACAGTTGATGATGAGATGGTGATGGAGGTCTCAGGCAGCACAGTTGATGATTGGGTGGTGATGGAGGCCTCAGATGGCACAATTGGTGATGGGGTGGTGATGGAAGTCTTGGGCAGCACAGTCACAGATGATGTGTTGATGAAGGCCTCTGGCAACACTGTTGATGATGAGGTGGTGATGGAGGTCTTTGGCAGCACAGTTGGTGATGGAGTGGTGATGGAGGTCTCAGGCAGCATGGTTGATGATGATATGTTGATGGAAGTCTTGGGAAGCACAGTTGATGATGGGATGGTGATGGAGGCCTTTGGCAGCACAGTTAGTGACCAGGTGGTGATGGAGGTCTCAGGTGGCACAACTGGTGATGGGGTGGTGATGGAGGCCTTAGGCAGCACAGTTGGTGGTAGGGTGGAGATGGAGATCTTAGATGGCATGGTTGGTACAGTGACAAAGGCCGCTGTTGGCATGGCTGGTGACAAGTCAGAGGTAGCCACAGGCGGCAGCATGGTTGGCAATACCATGATGGGAAAGGCTGCCAATGGCAGCGTGGTCAGTGCTGCAGTGGGCAAGGCTCCAGGTGACAGCAAGGTTGACATCCCTTCTGATGATGTGGAGGTGAATAGCAGAGATGGAGTAAGAGAAGTTGAAAGAGCTGGACAAATAAAGTGGTTGTCCCTCAGTGATGTCACTACTTGCCCTGCCAGGTGGGGTGGACTCTTGCATGACACTTGGGGGGACAATGTAACTTTCTCACTGTTACCCAGAATCCAGCTGCGCAGGTAGAAGAGGTTGCAGTCACATTTCCATGGGTTCTCACTCAGATACACTGAGCTGAGCTTCTTCAGGGGGTCCAGGAGCCTTCGGGGGACACTCTCCAGCCAATTTTTCCGAAGGTTGAGGGTTTTCAGATTTGGGAGAGAAACAAAGACCTCATTGTCCAGAGCAGAGAGCTGGTTTGTGTCCAGCTGGAGGTTTGAGAGCTTGCTGAGCCCAGTGAAAGCTCCTCTTGGCAGGGCTGTTAGCTGATTGTGGGACAAGATGAGTTTGCTGAGAGATGTGAGGTTGACAAAGATGCTGTCTGGAAGCGTGGCCAAACTGTTCCTGCTTAGGTCCAGCTCCCGCAGGTGGGGCATGGTGTCAAAAAGACAGCAGGGGAGCTCCTCAATGTTGTTTGAATCCAGAGTCAGCAGCTTCAATTTGTTTAAACCAAAAAAGCCCTGGAGTGGGAGAGCCCTGATGAGGTTGTTGTCCAAGAGGAGTTTCTCCAGGTGAGGCAGTCTCCTCAGGAGCATGGATGGCAGCGCCCTGAGCCTGTTCCTCTGGAGGCTGAGCTCCAGCAGCCCTGGCTGACCATCTAGCAGCCCCTCCGGGAGGTCCTGCAGCTCATTCTCGTACAGCCGGAGGACTTGCAGACGGGGGAGTTTGCTAAAGGCATTCCCAGGAAGAGCCGTGATCCTGTTTCTAGACAGGTCCAAGAAAGTTAGATTGATGAGAGAATGGAAAATACCTTCTGGTAGAGAAGGGATTGCATTGATATGCAGGGAGAGCTCTCCCAAATTCTCCAGCCCATCAAACAGGCCTTTGGGGATCTGTCTGAGGTGACTGTCTCTCAACTCCAGCCTCTGCAAGCTTGGGAGGTTTTGGAAAGTGCCCACAGCTAGTTCTTCTAAGGAGGCACCAGAGATCTCCAAGTCCCTCAGCTTCTCCAAACTATCAAAGGCTCCAGGTTCAATTGTCTCGATCTTGTTGCCAATAAACAAAATCTTGATCAGGTTGGGCATGTACCTGAAGGCACCTTTCCTTATAGCAGTGATGCTGGTTTGCATGAAGATCATCTCAGAAATGAAGGGCTTTGCAATCTTTGGGATCTCTTTGATGTCATTTTTTGTCCCTCTGTAGACCTCTTGGTAGTTTTTGGGCATTTCATACTTATCTTCACCCAGGATTTGATCTTGGCAATTATGGGGATGGAAGGAGAGGAAGAAAAGGAAAAGGAAATGATGGTACATAGTCCTGAAAAAAAGGGTTTCAAAAATCAGTTATGAAAAACAAAAAAATCTTTGTCCACAGCTCATGAACTGTGATACTGTGCTTTGTTTAGCATTCAGGACTGTTCTATTCGCATATCATAACTCATTTTATGAGAAAGAGAGAGACTCTACAAGCCAACATGGGCTGCATTTACAAGAGTTCCCTGCTGTTGGTACCGAGGGATGAAGAGGAAGGGAGAGCGAGACAGCTCATGGCTTGGCTCTGCAAGATGCTCCAGGAAGGGCAAGGGCTGGACGGTCTGTTCTCTGCCCCTCCTTCTCCCACATTTGGGCTGTGGGCTTGGCATCTGTCTGGGTGAAGAAGGCAAAGTGCTGCTGCCCATTAGCAGTGCACCAGTGGGTCCGGTTACTCAGCAGGGGAACAGCCCATTCATCCAACAACAGAAGCAATCAGCCCTGTGCTTGCTAATGAGGGATCAGCGAGGGTCCCAGGAGCCAGCCAAGACCAGAGGACCTTGTTTATTCAGAATTTCCGTGCTGTGCTGGATGGACTTGCTATTTCATTGCTGCTTCTTTCCGTTCAGGAGGGTTATTAAAAACAGTGCTCCTAAGGTTCTCGTTTTTGGGATTCTTGCTGATCGCATCATGTTTTGGCCTTGGTTATGCAGCTTTGTCAGATAGAAACGGTTGACTTAGGAGCAGCAGCCAAGCTTTAGGGTGAGGCTCATTAAAAAAACTCTGAGATGTCCACACATTAACTGTTTAATACCTCACATTTAGGGCTGTGACCTACAGTTAGGTGGTGAAGTCACTGACAAACACCCACCACCAGCAGCCCACGGCTTCCACCAGGTTGTTTGGAAACACTCAGCTAACACGTTAGTTGGGGTTTAACGGCCATGAGCACCATGTACCAGGACAGTAGTTTCAAGGGTGTGATTCACAACCCTGGGTGGGAGCAAAGGAAAGTACTGCAGGTTGCTTCTTGGGTGTCCGTCAAAGCTGAGCATGCAAAAAAACTTATGCTGGGAGGGTGAATTTGGTATGAAAAGTTATTTTCTGAAAAACGTTGAGAGGTTAGCAAATACAGGAGGCTGAAAGCCACTGGGTTTGAAGAGAAACTGATGGGAGGTGACATGTGCCAGCTGCCCCAGCACAGAAGCCGCTGCAGATCCCTGCCCATCATCTCCCCAGGGACACTCAGGTGCAGGAGCCGGGGGTGCGAGTGCAAAAGTCCCTGCTGCAGGTGCAGCAGTGGGTTAGATGCCCAGGTGGGAACGGCTGGACTGAGCAAGCACATGGGAGTGAATGTAAACAGCTTTGAACTGCAAAGCTTTTTTAAACCCTCCCTCATCCCATCTGACTGTGGTGGACCTTGGTGTTGTCCCCTGCTTGTCCCACCCCCCAAAAGTGCAGGAACACAGAGGCGCAGCCCCAGATCAGGGCGCCACAGCCTCTCGTGCTCCTTGCTGCAAGGCAATGATCAGCAGCTCCCCACAGCCGTCCCTCCCACCACATTTTAAGGAGTAAAAAAAAAAAAGCGTTTTGCATCACTTACGTGGCTGAGCGCTGGTGAATGAGTCCAGCTGCCGGAGCGAACCGCACCACAGGAGGAGCAAGGCCACCAGACCAGGGTCCCATCACCTGGCCAGGTCTTTATCCACCGCCCAGGAGCAGGGCTTGGTTTTGCGTGAGGTCAGGGCACAGGTCTGCACCGGGAGATAAGGGATGACCAGGGAGCGGGCAGCGGAGCTGTGCCCCCAGCGTGGGAGGCCTCTGCAGAAACCCTCGGAAAGGACACAGGCACGTACTCCCCAGGCGTTATCTGCTGGCAGCACTTGACTAGTCACATCCAGAGAAATCTGAAGATCTTCAGCCCAGCCTGTTTTGTAGCCAATGGTCTGTGCAGTCCCATATCTCCACCAGCGTAACCCACCAGCTCCACAGGCACCACCCCCACCGACACACCAGAAAGGAGTTTTCCTATCTAAAGCTTTTCCTATTAAAAATATCCAGCTGTTTCCTTCCTCAGGAATTGGCTTATGTAGCTAAAGGTGCTGCTCTGAAGCCATTTGTTTAAGCTTATAACAGTGACGACATCTGTGGCCAGATAGACACACCGACGCCTGGGCTCAAGGCTCGGTTGCGTAGCCCCACACCTCGCTGGCCAAAGGGCTGGGGCTGAGCATTGTGCTCCCCTCTGCTCTAGCACAAAACCAAAGACCCTCCCGTGGTGGTGACACCCAGGGCTCACGGCCAGTGTGGGGTGTCTGGTGGGAAAAGACACCTTGCTTGATGCAAAGACTTAAAACGACAAGGCAGGGTTTCTTCCCATTGGATAACTGCATTAATTTCATTTAAACACCACTTCTTCAGTTTTCACCTGCTCTTAGTAAGGCTCAGCTTGTGCTTGCTGGGCTTCATTATACCTTTCCTGGCAAATTTAACAACACTCAAACTACTGCTTGTTTTCAACAGCCTTACCCCTTCCCAACATCAATGCCACATGTGTCCCCGGGCTGTGGAGTGGCAGCTGTGCTAGGGTCTGGGGAGCTGCAGCCAGCCCCAGCATCCCTGGTCTGGGCTTGGAAGCCGCCACACGAGGTGATCCTGAGATGCGGCTGCGGCACGGTGGCAGTCCCCTGTACCGGAGAGGTGGCAGGGTGGCTGTGCAGGACCGTGCCTGGGGGTGCAGCGTTGCTCACCTACCTCCTGAGAGCATGGGGCCAACAGGTCACGGCGTGGCCAGCATCCGCAGCCCCAAGTGAGGACCCCTGCTCCCCTGTCACTGTGGGCAGGGCCGGGAAGGCTGGCTCAGGGAGGGTGGCCAGGCGCAGGCAGGGCTCTCCCAGCCCACAAACACACACAGGCATGCACGCAAGCACACACATATACATGCACCCCCACACACCTCCTTGCTCTCTCAGGGGAGCACCCACCTTACCTGCCATGCCCTGCAGCGGGCAGAGGTGACCACGCCAGAGAGCAGCACCTACTCACGGCACCCATGGGACACCACGCACAGCCCCAGCCCAGCCCTGTCCACTTGGACCACAGCGACCTTCGCTTCCCCAAATACACAGGCAGAGACAGGGGAAAGTGTTTCCTCTCTCCAGCATGGGAACTGACTGCACAGAAATAATATCTACATTTTAATGATATTTGAAATACACAGGAAATGCACAGCTGGGAGAATAAATACCACCAGGCCAGCTCTTGTGGAGAGCTCGGTGACAGCTGGTGACCGCGGCAGGGGCAGCAGAACAAAACAAGATGCTGCTTCCCGGGCTCACTCGGAGGTGGCCAAAGCAAGAGCAGAGCAGGAGCAGGCACCTGCCTGAGCCCTAGGGCGCAGCGGGGAAACTTGGCGATGTGGCCTCATCCCCGCTCTGCGCCGCGATGAGCACACTGACCTGCAGCGTGCCGCAGCGGGAGTGCAGCACCCAGGCACCCTGGTACGCCGGCCCCGGCCCCGCTGCCTGCCTGGGAGGAGGAGGAGGGAGGCGAAGGCTGAGCCGCTGGCAGCTCGTGGCGTCACAGGCCACGCTTAGGGTGCCCTCGAGGTTGCTGTAGGTGCACTGCCCCGGAGCATCCCCCCCTGGCTCCCTGTCCCAGCCCTCCTCCGGAGGAACGCAGGGTGCTCCGGGGCACTGCAGCTGCCCCGGGGAGACCTTCAGCAGGGACTGTCCCCGGAGCGCAGCCGGGCTGGCGCAGGAGGCTCGTTCATGGGTGAGGGGCTCAGCGTAGACCTGCAGCCAGCCCAGGAGGTAGGCGAGGCGGCAGTCGCAGGCCCAGGGGTTGTTGTCCAGCCCCACATGCGCCAGCATCTCGTTGGCATCGAAGAGCCCCGGGGGCAGGTGGGCCAGGCGGTTGTGATCCAGTGCCAGGGCGGTGAGGAGGGGCAGCCCGGCCAGCAGCTCAGCTGGCAGGCTGGAGAGGTTGTTGTGGCTCAGCTGCAGCGTTGCCAGCCCCACCAGGCCCTGGAAAACCCCAGCAGGGAGGTGGGTCATGGCGTTGTGCGAGAGCGCTAGGGTCTGCAGCGCCGAGAGGTTGGCAAAGAGCTCTTGGGGCAGCGTCTCCAGCCGGTTGCGGGCCAGCGAGAGGTGGAGGAGGCGAGGGGTGCCAACGAAGAGGGTGGCAGGCAGGGTGGCCAAGCGGTTGCCCTCCAGACTGAGGATGGTGAGGTTGGGAAGACGGGCAAAGATGTCAGGGGCCAGGCTGGCCAGGGCATTGTGCTGCAGCTGCAGCCGCCGCAGCCCCCGCAGCGCAGCGAAGGCGCCGACTGGCAGGTCCTCCAGCCGGTTACCATCCAGGTGGAGCTCGGCCAGCTGGCCCAGCGCCCTGAAAGCACCGAGGGGCACACGCGCCAGCAGGTTGTCACTGAGCTTGAGGAGGCGGAGGGCGGTGAGGGGGGCCAGCAGCCCAGCTGGCAGCTCGGCCAGGGCATTCTGCGAAAGGTCCAGGATCTGGAGGTGCCGGAGCGGGTGGAAGATGCTGGCGGGCAGCACCTCGATCTTGTTACCTGGCAAACGCAGGTCCTGCAGGCGGCAGGCGGAGGTGAAGAGCCCCGGCTGCAGGGAGCGGATGGCGTTGGCACCCAGGGAGAGCTTGCTGAGGCTGGGCAGCCCCGCCAGCACCCCCGGGCTGACTGCTGGCAAGGGGTTGCCCGACACCTCCAGCTCGGCAAGGCTGGGCAGCCCCCGAAAGGCACCGGCCTCCAGCTCCTGGATGTCGTTGTTGAGGAAGACCAGCTTGGTGAGGGTGGTGCTGGAGCCCAGGGCCCCACTGCGAATGCTACTCAGGGCTGTCTCCACAAAGAAGAGCTGGGTGGCATCCCCTGGCAGGCCGGCCGGGATCTCCCTCATCCTCTCGTCCGAGCAGAAGACTTTGGAGGTGTCGTAGCACTGGCAGGAGGTGGGGCAAGGGAGGGGCAGCCCCCCCACCAGCAGGGATCCCAGCCCCAGCAGCATGTAGACCACTAGCTTGCACTGGAGGAGGAGCGGAGCCTCATCCACTGCCTCGGCAGGGCAGAAATCTGCACCCAGAAATGGGCACTGCTGGGGAAGTGGCTTTTGCAGCCAGAAATGGTGGGGGGAACAAGCCCTGGGGCACTGCCAGCATGGGCAGCTGCCCTGGCCATAAAGCATCCCTCCAGCCCCAGGCTCCCACACCACCCTAGCGCTCCCCTTGCAGGAACGGGGAGCACTTCCCTCCCAGATCTCTCCCTGCCTGCCCCGTGTGGTGGGTCGGGGCTCTTCCCCTGCACCCCAGCCCCGCTCCAGCCTGCCCTGTGGTGCCATCCCCTCTGAGGTGCACCTGCAGAGCAGCGGCGGGAGTGGGAGCTGCGGGGTCCCGTGGGGGCCTCAGGGGAACCCACAGCCTCATGAGCTGTCTCCGCAGGCACGGACCCGGCTGCTGGAGCAGGGGAATGTGTGAAGCGCAGGGATGTGCTGCACACACCGGGTGACGGGGACAAGGCTGCAGGGCTGCTCTGCGCTCGGTGACAAAAGGAGCGGGCTCACCGGTTGTATTTCTAACTTCATCAAGTACTCCTTTCGCTGCAAGCAGTCAGAGCAGCATCAAACCTGCCTGAGGGATGCTTGTTCCCAGCCCACGGGAGGCACTTTTTAACCACCTGAGCAAAGCAGTGGCCTCCAGATCTCTGCCGGTCCCACCCTACTCAGGACATATGCCAGTGCTGCTGGGCGATGGGGGATGCTGCCTGCCCCATGGCGATGCCCACCTTGCAGTCACCCTGCGTACGTGGGGGTATCCTGGACTTACATCAGCACTCGAGAGAGGCACTGGGCTTGGCCTTTCCTTCCTCCCATCTCACTTGTTTTCACCCTGACCCAACAGCAACTCCCATCTGTCCCAGGCCCCCCCAAACCACCCAAGCGGTGCAGCCGCCACTTACCGAGCATGGCATCGTGGGGATCACCAAGCCTGTGGCAGGTTTGCAGGGACACCGCTCGTTGAGATGGAACGATGTTCTCAGGGACGGATGGGAAGCTGGCTGATCAGTCGTTCCTGCCGGGGCGGAGCTGCCCCTCACTGCTTATCGGCAACAACAACTCATGTCCTTGGAGAGCTTCGAAAAATAACTTGACCCCAGAAGGACTGGAGGTGAGGCCAGAGATAGCCACCAGCAACTATCCTGGCGGGGAAGTGGGGTCCTGGCCCCGGATGTCGACTAGCTGTCATGAGTAGCACTAGTCCCACACTGAGGTCAGCATATTTGCTTGCAGCAGCCCCCTGAAAGTCCCCCCTGGACTTTACTAAATCTCAGTGGAGAGTGGGGCTAGCAAATATCTTTTACGTGAGGGAGGGAACATGGCGCAGCTTA
Source organism: Tetrax tetrax (assembly GCA_009806455.1). Lineage (NCBI taxonomy): Eukaryota > Metazoa > Chordata > Aves > Otidiformes > Otididae > Tetrax > Tetrax tetrax. The sequence continues at coordinate 80,204 of WHYT01013624.1, read as the reverse complement.
GCAAGGCCAGGGGGAGAGGACCATCCTGGGACCTTTGTGTTGAGGTGCACCAGGTGCTTTGCAGTCTGGGACATGCACCCAGCCAGTGGTGGGATGGCCAGAGGAACCCATGGACCAGCTGGACTCCCTGGGAGCTCGCGAGCTGCCCGGAGGAGCAGCATACACCACTTCAAGGGCTGCTCTGCGAGGGCCTGTGTTGGAACAGTCTAGGGTGGCAGCATCCATGGAGGCACCCCCAAGGGCAAAAGGAGGGACACATATGTACAGTCAGCTGGACCGATGGAGCAGACGGTGACGCACAAAGAAACTCAGTTGACATAAGCCAGTGGCAGTCAGCTCTGAAGGGAGCCAAGTGAGCTCCTCACCACCCTGGGGTGGAGCTCGGGAAACCCTCAGGGCCCTGTCCCAGGGAGAAGGACTGCGCAGAAGGCTGTTGACATCTCTGTTGAGAAGCTTGCCAAAGTCTCAGCTCACTCTCCAGGAGCCATCCTGCTGCTGTTGGACAGCCAGCACGGGCGTTGTGACCCCAGCTCACTAACCCTCTCCCAGCCCCACCAGCCTGAACGGGCTTTTCCTCAACATGAAAAAAATCTCTTAGCAGTGGAAATTAAGCGCAGCTCCCGTCCCTGCTGAGTCACTCACCAGCTGTACATCACAGAGGAGCAGACACACTTTTTGTCACTGGGAGTGAACAACTGCACTTTAATGGAGAGGTCACAGAGCAGCACCCAACAGCCCCGCGGCACAGTTCCACATCTCCTGACGCTGTGCAGGTCCTAGCCCGGAGGAGCATCCCGTCATGTGCAGGAGCACGGGGCTGCTTGTGCCAACACTGGCTCATGGGGTGCCATGAGCAGCCAGCACCATAGGGTACCTGTTAAGTGTGACCCTCGTCCCATGGCAGCCATCCCCAGGCAGCCTAGCACCGCTGCACCACGTGTAGAGTTGAGCTGGGCTCTTCCGTGGCCGTGCCACAGCTGGAGGAGGCACGGTGGCCACTGGACACAGGTGCCTGCGATTTGCAGAGCAACCAGCGCTTGCTGACCCCCCCTTGGTTCACACCACCAGCATCCCCGCTGCCTGAGGGCTGTGAGCAGGCAGCAGGACCGGGCAGACACAGCGGGACACTTGGCGGGGGAAGAGGAAGAGGAGAGGATGTGGCTCACCTCACTCTGTAATTCCCCGTCATCCATGTGGCTGGGGGCACGGCCGCAGGAGCGTTCGCACCAGCGTGAGGCGAGGGCTCAGGGGACCCGCTGCTGCGCCCACCCACCGGCACGCTGCCCAGCGGCTCTCCTGGCAGGAGATGCACAAGCGTGAGGGGAGCAGGAGGCTGGGCGAGGGACGGCGCTGGCTGTGCGCTGCCTGCAGACAGGGAGGCCAGCTTGGACGCAGCCGAGTCACCCAGGGTGTGCCATCCCGACAGTGCCAGGCCCGGGCAGCCCAGCCCCGCGGGGATCTCCGCCCGGACGCAGGCAGGGTGCGAAGCGGCACAAGGACACAAAGCTCTGCTTGGGGCAAAGGCGCTCGCTCAGCTCCTGGCCCTGGGTGACAGGGCAGGCGCTGAAGACATGGCGTGAGGGGGAAGAGGAGCTGGGGGTGGTCAACAGGCAGTGCAAGGGCAGGCAGCGCTGGAGGGGCCGATGTGAGGTGAAGGGTGGGGAAGTCCCGTTGTTCGGGGTAAGCACCATCATGGCCAGGCTATGGCTCCCTGCTCGAGGGGTCCCTCTCAGAACCCCACACCCAGCTGCTGCCCCCAAGCAGGGAACAAGCACAGCGACTGCACTGGAGGCAGGAGGGGCTGGGGACAGGGGACAGCCAAGGGGGGTCACCCAGGGGGATGCCCTGTTGCAGAGCAAGGGCAGCGCAAAGCAGGGCAGGGGCATCCACAACACATGGGGCGATGCCAGCCTGTCCAGTTCAGCGGGGGCAGCTGACACAGAGCTGCCGTTGTGTCCCTCAGCCCCGTGAGGAAGGGATGCCCCGCCAGCACCGCTCCCCCCAGGGTCTGCCGGGTGCTCAGGCTTCGTTAGGTGCCTTCATCCTCATGAGCACCACGTGGCTCTTCTTCCTACAGCCGTAGGCCACCAGCGCTATGAGAGTGGCGAGCAGGGCCACGCACACCAGCACAATGACTGCCACCACCACCCCGCTCTGCATGCCCGTCAGACCCCACTGCCCCCTCTCTTCCTCTTCCTCTTTCTCCTCCTCCTCGAGGGGGAAGACCGGCAGCCCCACGGGGGGCTCCGTCCAGGCACCCTCTGGCAATGCCACCTCAGAGGGGTGGTCAGGGAGGAGGGTGCTGGGATGGGGGGAGGCGGTTGCAGGCTGGGGGACAAGGAGCTGGTCCCGTGGCAGCCCGGTGATGGGGGTGCCCCGCAGGGCAGGGGGTTGGGAGCAGAGGGGGGGTGTCTCGCCCACCTTGTGGGGGTTGTCCTCCAGCCAGCCCCGCAGGGGCAGGATGCCCTCGTCGCAGTGCCAGGAGTTGTTGTGCAGCTTCACCTCCCGCAGGGTGGCCAACGGGGAGAAGATGCCGGCGGGCAGGTACTCCAGGGCGTTGGAGTGCAGCTGCAGGTTCCGCAGCCCCGGGGTGGCCCCAAAGAGGCCCCGCGGCAGCGCCCGCAGCTGGTTGTGGTGCAGGGAGAGGTTCTGCAGCTTGGGCAGCCCCTCCAGCGCCTGGGTGTCCAGGCGGCGCAGGGCGTTGGAGTGCAGCGACAGCTCCAGCAGCTCCCCCAGGCCCCGAAAAGCCCCCGGCGCCACCGAGCGCAGCTGGTTCTTGCTGAGGACCAGGAGCTGCAGCTGGGTGAGGTTGCTGAAGACGGCGGCAGGGAGGGTGGAAAGCTCGTTCTCGTAGAGCCACAGCTCCCGCAGGTTGGGCATGGGCCCGAAGGCGCCGGGGGAGATGTCCCGCAGGCGGTTTACGTGTAGCGTGATCTTGGCAAGGGCACGCAGGGGCAAGAAGATGCCACTCGGCAGGGTGGTGAGGAGGTTGTTGGACAGGTAGAGCTTCTGCAGGTTCCCGTTGTGCACGAAGAGCTCCGGGGACAGCGTCTCCAGCTGGTTCTGGTGTAGCCCCAGCTCCTGCAGCTCTGGCAGCCCATCAAAGGCGCCTGCCGGGATCTGCCGCAGCCGGTTCTCATAGAGCCGCAGCACCTGCAGCCGCGCCAGCCGCTCGAATGCCCGAGGCGGCAGGCGGTCGATGTTGTTCCTGGCCAGGGTGAGCTTGGTGAGGCTGGTGAGCGGGTCGAACACTCCCTCCCGCAGCTCCTGCAGGTTGTTCCCGTGCAGCTGCAGCTCCTTGAGGTTGCTCAGGTGGGCAAAGTGGGAAGGCTCGACCTGGAGGATCTGGTTACTGGAGAGAATCAGTGACTCCAGCTTGTCCAGCGGCTCGAAGACCTGCACAGGGAGCTCCTGCAGCTTGTTGCTGGCCAGGCTGAGGTAGCGCAGTGCTGGAAGGTGCTGGAAGGCCCCAGGGCTGATGCGCGACAGGTCGTTCTTCTCGATGCGCAGCCCAATCAGCAGGGAGGCGTTGCCGAAGGATGCGTCGCCCAGCTCAGCAATGCGCGTGTTGATGATCTGGAGGGTCATGGCATTCGCCGGGATGGGGCTGGGGACAGAGGTGATGCCAGAACCGGAACATTCCACCTGGGCGGTGTGGACGCACTGGCACTGCTCTGGGCACTGGCCACTGGCCAGCTGGATGCCCACCAGCAGCAGGAGCAGCCACCGCCACCAGCCTTGCCGCTCCATCGGGCCTGCAGCAAAAACAAAGGAGGGGGGCTCAGCCCCTGCGATTTCCAGTCCCCAGGGCCACTGCTGGGGATGGGCACTGCTTTCTCCCTGGAAAGGGCCACCGAGTCCATGGTCACGCTCCTGCCCCCAGCACGGCAGCAAAGCAGAGGAGGGCAGGCGAGGAAGGCTGGGCACAGGCAGAGCTGGGCGCAGCCCGTGCGGGAGCACGGAGAGGGACAGAGCCGGGGCTGTGGCGCCTGGCTGCCATACCACAGCTATTAGTGGCATCCCTGGCGTCCCCCTCTCTCCGTTCCTCCAGCAGCCAGGAGCATGGTGGTTTCCTGTTTTGCAGTGAGCATGGCAAGCTGCTACCAGCAGCACCAGCCTCCCAGCACCACCAAACAGCCGAGACCCTCACCAGAGCTGGCCTACGGCACCCACAGCCAAACGGGTCCCGGGGATGCTGGGTGGGGCAGTAAGAAAGGTGCCCCTCCCAGTACCCTCCTGACTCTGCCCAGCAGCAAGGGCTCTGAGCTTCTGTCACGGAGCCAAGAGCAATGCTGGCACCCGCTGCCCGAGCATGCTTTAGCTCCAATCTTGCAGGAGCCCAGGCCAGCTGGGTCCTCTGCCAGTTCCCCAGCCCAGGCCGGGTACTGGAGTGGCCCCATCTGCACCCCATCCCCAGCAGAAGGTCTCAGCCCTGGTTGATTTTGGCCATGAGAGCAGGGTGTCCAGTGCAGGTACCCATGTGCAGGGTGGTCCCAGGGGCAGTGCCCAGGGGAGACCTGGAGCCCAAGGGGAGCAAGGGCTTTGCAGCAAGGTCCTCCATCACTCCACAAGCACAGCCACCATGGATGCCCTCTCCTCTCTCCTCTGGCCTGGGAGCTTTCCCCTTTCTGTCAATCAAAGCAGCAGCCTGATGCCAGGCTGGCATGGAGCAGCCCTCGGCTAACAGCTTCAAGTGGCACAAGGGAGAGAGAAAACCCACAGCTCCCCCTGGCCCCAAGCATGGTTCAGCCAGATGAGCGAGTCGGGGGTCTGGGCACGACGCCCGGGCTGGCGCAGCACCCCGGGGTGCTGGGGCACAGCCCCTGCCCTCCGCCCCAGCTCCCGCCAGGGAACACGCCTGCTCTCCGGCGGGGAGGGAGGAACCCTCCACAAGCCAGCGCAGTTTATGTTTCCCATATGGAAACAATCTGCATCCAAGAACAGCTTTGTTTATAGCGAGCCATTTATAAACTTCCCCAAACACACTGCACCTCAAAAGCCCTGCTCATGTCGCTCCCTGGTAAGGCAGCTCAGACAGCATCCAAGCTGGAGTGTCTTTCAGGAAAGGCAGCTGAAAACAATTTATCTCCTTTTTTTCTTCTAGGGACAAAAAGCTTAGAGACAGTGGGGCTGAATATTCCCTACTGCTCCGTCAGCATCCCACTGCTCCTAACCTCAGCACCCCCCCAAATGTTACTTTGCCCCCCACAATTTTCTCTGTTGGTTATTATTTAAGATATCTTGCCTGGGTAAATTATTTCAGCTCCCACAATGTCTAAGTGGTCTCACTTTGTTGGAAAACCCTTGCAAGACAAACATCTCCATCAAATCAAAAGATGCTGAACGTATAGATCCCACCACCACCCCTCAGACCTGCCCCGGGAGTGCCCCAGGCCCGTGCCCACGCTCGCAGAGACGGCAGTGGAGAGGAGACTTACCCGAGTGTCCTGCAGCCGCGAGCGCTGAGCGAGCACAGCTCCGTGCTGGCAAGAGAGCCGAGTGTGGTTCATGCTTCCCCTCCCAATATATAACCCGTCCAAATCAATGAATCAGCACAGGGGCAGCGGCGGGGTTAGGGAAAGCGCTGAAGCAGAGCTGCTTCCAACTCCGATTTCCTCGGCAAACACAGCAACCGTCTCAAGGATGGAGTTTTGGGTTTCCCTCTCCTGAACCCCAGAGCTCTCATTTGAAGACAAGCAGCTGGTCCCGCGAACACGCTGCCCACGTCAGCCAGCACCCAGGAACCAGCTCAGCCCCAGGAGCCCCCCCTTGGGGGGGGGGGACACAGCTGGGTGCCCCGACCCCTGAAGGCAGGTGAGGCAAAGCCAGGCCCCCAGGCACATGCCTACCCTTCGCCAGCACGCGTTTGGACCGGGATTAATCCACAGCACCACCTCAGCACATGCACAGTACTTGCCTCCCCAGCTACAGCCCCCACAAGTGTCGGGACCTCTGGCCATGCCCCCAGCCCAGGGCTGGCAGTGCAGGCAGCCCCCCACCATGCTGACCCCGCCTGGGGTTGCAGCTCTCCTTCACATCCCCTGCCGAGAGACGCAAACCAAGCACCCGTTCCAGGGCTTCCCCATCTCCCAGGGGCTGCGGTGCAGCCTGCGTGCAGCTTTCCATCCTCCACAGCCCTGGCACGTGGGCGATGGAGCCCAGCACCCAGGGGCGTTTGGGAAGAAGGGCACGAGCCCCTCCTGTCCACTTGTTCAGTGGCGCCCGCTGCCACGCCTCCCCTGCCCCCTCCAGCCCACTCAGGTGCATGGGGGTGCCCTTGGTCTCCACCGCCCAGACCAGGTCCCCCCTCCTTTCCCACCTCTCCTGGGCAGCTCTGGTCCAGCAGCTGCCGGGAACGGATACTCGGGAGGAAGCAGCCACGGAGAGCCAGCGTGCGTGGCCCCTTTGCACTTCCCAGAGCCAGAGCAGCCCCGTGCTAACCATGGGGCAGCTGGAATTTCCCTAACCACATCTAATCCCGTCTCAGCCCACCCATGTTTCCGCCGGCCGCTGCAGCTCCTGCTCAGGTCCCAGCCAGCGGTAATGAGCTGCTTGAGACGGGAACAGCACGGAGCTGCTGTCGGAGAGGGGGCAGGAAGGCTGCCTCCATCCCCACGCCCCAGTGCCATGAGGGGTGGGAGTGCACAGGGCAGAGCAGGGGATGGGGACCCTGTTCAAAGTGGAGATGAGGCCAGGATAAACAACAAACTGCAGGGATGGAGAGGGGAGCTGCCAGCCGGACTCGGAGAAAGGCAGCAGGGATCATGGGAAGAGGGTAGGGAGGCAACCACCCAGAGACAACCACCACCAATGTCAGACAGCGTGGGGGGCCCAGCTGCTGTGGGACATGCTGGATGGCCACGGACCCCTCCCCAGCCAGGGAGCGAGCACCAAGCTTAGGACTGTCCCCGGCCGTGCTCCCTGCCTGCTCCTGGGGCAAAGCCCAGGGATCTGGGCATGCAAAAGGGGCATTTTGAAAACACCACCCACGAGTGCTTTAGCTCCCACTCTGTTGACATAGCAGATTTTCCCAGCACCGTGGTTCCCAAAATAACCGCCCCGCTTCCTTGACAGTGGTGCAGCTGGGGTCAGGCAGTGGGCTTGGGAGCTGCCTGCTCGCTGCAGCCCTGGCACGGGAGCAGGGCTCTCCTGGCCTTATCGCACCCTTATCACCGGCTCTGTCTGCCCGCCACCAGCGCCAGCACCACTGGGCTCCTGCCTGCTCTGACTCATCCCAGAAGCACACAGCTTTTCAGCAAGGCAACACAGAAATCAAACACCAGCACTTCCGAAAAACCGCCACCCCGAGCCCAGTCTGACAGAGGAATGTGGGACTCTGCTCCTTCCAAGCAGCACTGCCCCGAAGGGGATGGGGATGCAGGGACGGGTACCCTGAAAAACCCTGTGCCCAGAAGGGGGGTGACCAGGTTATGGTCCTGATGGCTACGCAGAGCACCCAAAGTTTCAGAGCAGCCCAGGTAACAGCCCTGCCAAAAACCCAGCTGCCTCTACCCAGGCCTCAGGAATCTGGCTCTGGCTGTTGGCTGGGAAGGATGAGTGTTTTCAAGACATCCCTAAAAATAAAGCAAGGCTGAGTAACAGCACAAGCCCGTGCACCGCACCCGCAGGAAAGAGCGAGCCCCTGCCGGACGTGAGTGCACAGGAGCTCGCTGCAGGCTACGCGCAAGGGAGAGGAGCAGAGGGTGTGAGAGCTTGGGCCAGCAGCATGGACACAGTCCGCACATCTGGAGGGGAGAGGCAGGTCCCAGAGAGCACTCATGGATATTACCGAGGGTGAGATAAGCGCTTTGCAGAGGGGAGGCTGCTCCTCATAGCTGGGAGCTCACATAGCGCTGGATGGAGCCGAGCAAGCCTCACACCATGGGAAAGCCTCTGAGTCTAGCAGTGTTCTGGGGACCTTCCCACCTGGACCTCCAGCCGCACCAGCCAAAGAAAGGCCGAACCTGCCAGACCAAGCTTGGGACAGCATGGAGTCACTGTCGTGTCCCTACACCTCTAAGGGGACCATGGAGCCCAAGGGTGGGCACCTGCCAGACCCTGTGTTCCCATGAGACAGTGCTGGTCACAGCTGGGCTGGGGGGTGGCTCCTTCCCCCAGAGCCCCCAGCCCTCCTCAGCAACTGCTGCCTGCACAAAAAGTGGTTTTCCAGTTCCTCAACCAGTGGCCAAACGTCACTGTGCAGGGAAAAGTAAGAGCACATGGTTGGATAGAGGTGGGTGCTGCCCCACTGCCCGAGAGCCCCCAGCACTTTCTGGGGGCATTTCTCCGCGTGCTGCTGAGCGCTCAGGAGGGACAGAGGTCCTGTGGCCAGTGGTCCCAAATAGCGCTGCCCCTTGCGCTTTGATGTTACTCTTCCTGCGGCTCCCGGAGGCCAGCAGGGCTGGGAGCAGGCAACCCTCAGCCACGCGCTCCGAGCCACTTGCATTTAACACAGTCTGGGCTCCCAGCCCCATCAGGGCTCCCCTCTGCCCAGTGACCTCTTGCACAAGCCCTGGTGCTCCCCCATGCCGAGCTCAGCCCTGAAACCCCACCAGCCAGGGAGGTCCCGGGAGCCCCAGAACAACAGCATCACCCGTTTTTGGGGAGGTCGGCCTCGCTCCTGGACAGCGGGACAGTCCCGGGTCCATCCGTGCTGGCAGGCCTCCAAGCGCATCCCCACGGGCGGGGTGGCGGGCGCAGCAAAGCCGAGCGGCTCTGAATCACCAAGGGACTCGAGACTGCTTGGAAAAATTCATGTAACCGCTAAAATTAGCAGCTTGTAGGCTTGGCCGGAGAGCGCGTTGCTCATCTGCCAAACAGCTGAGCACGCTCGCCCACGCCGCGGGGCTGCACAGCCCAGCAGCCCCGGCTCCCTCCCCGGCCCCGCTCCTCGCACACCTCCAGCTCCTGTCTGAGTTCGCACCCCTGGGAGGGGTGGGATGGCCCCAGGCCCCACCCGCCACTCCCCACCACACAGGGCAGGGACCCCTCCTCTTCTTTTGCACTGCTGCAAGCTGCCCACCAGGCTGTGAGAAGCCCCCTCGGTGGCCCCCGTGCTCGCAGAGAGCGGCTGGCCCAGGGCAGGAGGCCAAACTCTGCTCTGCTGCAGCGGAGGCGGAGAGCTGGGCTAGCGGCCAGGGGAGGGGGTCCCCTCCGTGCTCCAGCGTGATGGGGGACACACATCTGGGGCCTGAGCTGTGCCGCGGGACACGTAGACTGCAGCTGAAGGGTGAAGGAAGACACATTAAGTCACTTGGGGACTGGTGCTGGATTGCCCCCTACTCATCAGAGAGGCACCAGCAGCCCCTTCCCCACCACACACCCCCCCAACCCTTTCAGGAGCCCAAACGAGAGAGCTCCTCCATAGGGCCAGCAATCCAGCCCCCATGGTGTTTTTGGCTTCCTGCTCAAGGTACGCAGGGCCAGGGCTGCCTCGCTGCTCTCGGCTACAGGATGCCCCAAGGGATGGGGACATGTCCTGCTTTCCCCAGGGAATCACGTGTGCAGGGTGGGAGCAGCAGCCCCGGTCCCTGAAGGAAAACAGAATTTAGGATCTTGAGCACCAGCGGGGCTCGCCTGGCCAGCAGGACCGTCTCCTCCAGGCTTGGCCCTGGCCCGAGCGATAGCAGCAGCATGCAGGGCTTGGCACGGGCTCAGGGCAGCGCTAGGCTGGAAGGAATGTGGGGCTTGCAGCCAAGTCCGCCTGGAGAGATAATCCGAAGCGGAAAGAGCTTGTCCGATGGGCGCTGTGAGAGGGGGGAAGGGACTGGCTGGAGCAGGAGGCGATGGCAGGGGCTGTCCCTGCTCATGCACTGAGAGGTGTTTGCTGCACCAGCTTCCCCCTTCTCCGTCTCCATAAAGCCATCCCTGGCATGATGGAGTGCCCCAGGGACCCCTTCTCGACACCCCAATGGGGAAGGGGCCCATGTCTCTCCAGCACCCAGGGGAAATCGGCAGAGGAGAGCACAGCAGGCTGCAGAGCTGCTGCTAGCCATTGCTGGCCCTTGCCCTGGGCTTTTTTTCATTTGGAGACACAGAAAGGCACAGCTGGAAGCCTGGCACTTTGGGGAGAAACACGACAGTCCTGCAGCAGCAATTGCACAAGACAGGCCCATGCCACCCGGCGCTGCTGGAGCAGCAGCCCCCTACCTCCCAGTGAAGCAATACTCACCCACCACGGGCCGGGCAAGAGCCTTTGCCAGGCCTTATCCACCCGTAAACACGCAGAGGGGAGGGGATGTGAACCCAGACTCCTGCTAGGAAATGGAGGCATAGCACCTCCCTGGCTTGCCGGTCTCCGGATGGAGCAGGGGTAAAGCAGGAGGTTTAGGCTTCCTGATCACTTTGAGAGTCTGTAAACACAATCCCAGCCGTGTCCCGCGGGTACGTGCTTTGGCTGTGTCTCTTCCCAGCTATTTTGTCATCTCTAGGAAATGCCGTGCTCTGATATCACGGCTGCTGAATCAGCTTCCCCAGGCGAGATGCTGGTCGGAGGCCTGCAGGAGACACAGCCAACACTCCGTAACGTCAGGCTGAGGATCCCAGAGCTTTTGCCTCGCAGCCAGTGGGTCACACAGACTCTTGAACCACGGAGCGCTGCTGAGTGGCGTCTCTGATGACATCTACCATCACCTGGCTTCTGTTTGTCACCAGGAGAGGGACGATCTGAGGTGCAGGCTCCGGTCTTGCTGCTACGTGCTGGAGAGCCAAGCTGCATTTAGTAGGTGCCTACCTGAGCTCACTCCCCTCTGCAAGCAGCGACGAGGGCCCTCCAGCAGCGACTGGCCTCACGTGGCAGAGGTGACACAGAAAGGACAGAGGCACCAGGGACATGAACGCAGCACACAGGTGCTGGTGGCTTGGAGGGGTCCTGCAGCAGCCGGGAAACAGGCAGAGAGCTGCTGGCACTCACAGCAGCAGTGGATCCCCTCCTCACCACCACGCTCTTCAAGGACTCTGTGCATTCAGGTCCTGAACAAGCAAAGGAGAATGGCACCTGCAGTGACATCAGGCTGGAAACACGCCGTGTGCTCCCATGGCCCTGCACTGCTCCAGGATTTCCTAAAGCAGAAAGCAGGAGCAACTGCCACAGAAACAAGCATTTGAGGGATCTGAGTGTGTTACGGAGGACCCTTGGCTAGGCTGCCTTGATGACGTACCCCAGGCGCTCCCAACTAGGATGCAGTCCCAGAGGCTGCTCCTGGATTCAGAGGTCTGGTTAACATGCAGGGCTGTTAACTGTGACCCTGCGCTCCGTACAGGAGCCAAGGGCGTGGAGCTGATCCTCTCAGCCAGAGTTTGGATTTGCTTTGCATCCACTCATTCCCCAGCATCAGGGATCCCCTGGACCAGGGATCAGATACCTCCAAGCTTTTCCAGCCCACCGTCCCCTCCCACAAGCCCAGTCTGGCGATGAAGGATGGGCAGTGGATCATGGAGGCGTGGGCTGCAGGGACTGGGAAAAACCTTGCCAATACACTGGTGAAGGCAAGCCATCGGTGCCTTGAGACAGCAGCAAGGCAATGCTGCCCAGAGAGCAGGTCTGAGGTGCAGCTGCACTTTTCCCAGGAGCCCTCCCCACTGCCTCCCTGCCTGCCACAGCTGCTGTCGTGCTGACCTGGAAGGAAGTCCTCTTCTCCAGGCAAAACAGAGATGGGATATGAATAAGTATATCCCTGGATTTCCCAGGCCAGGGAGTTTTGCAGGAAGGGCTCAGCATTGTTGGGCAACAAGTGATGAATCAGAGGCAGCTCAAAACAAGCCACCTCAGAAGAAGAGTTAGTAAAACACTCCAGGCCCTTATTGCTCCAACCTTTTGTTGTCTGCTGACTTCACTTCCCCGTCTGGCTGAAGCGCAGGGAAAGCCCGATGACAGCATGTAAAGACGAATCATCCTCCTCTGAGCACTTGGCTGCACGCAGCCGCCTGCCAAAGCCCCCACGTGCCAGAGCTCAGCGACTGCAGAACGGGAGCCAAAGGAGCAGCACGGAGACCCAGCTGGCCCCACTGCAGGGCTGGGGTGGCCAAAGGAGGGTTCAGAAAGATGGCAGCTCCTGCTGACCTGCTGCTCTTCCAGAGGTCGGACATCAGGGTGCTGTATGCTCATACTGTAATCAAAACTCTCGCTTTTTTCTTTTAGAAATCAATGTGCATCCGAACGCCTGTAGCCATGTGCACACTCCTTCAGTGCCTCACTGGGGCAAACCATAACCAGCACGGCGTGTAAAACAGTTCCCTCGTTAGTACAGATTATACTTATCTCCTGCCTGCTGCGAGCAGATGCTTGCGTGGCACCAGTACAGCAGCGCTGGAGCTGGAACAACACTAAGTGGTCATTACAGCTGCCTGACCAAGGACCTAAATTTGTAACAACTGCCTCCTTTTAAGCACTAGCATGTAACAACCCAGATGTTGGCTTTGTGATTCTCTTAAATACATTACAATTAGTATTCTGGACCTTGTTTATGAATCTAGTCCCAGTTTGCTTCACACCAGCTGCAGTGACTTGCATTTCTCCTCCTTCAAGGATGGCTCTTCCTACCATTTAGCCAGGCTTGCTGAATTTTGTTAAACCTCACCAGCAAGGCGATGGTTATTCAACACTACGGAAGCACATTGCCTCTTTTCACGGCCTAGAACGGGAATTGAAATCCAGCAGCAGAGCACCCTGAACAAAGCAGTCCATAGTTTGTTTGCATTGCCTGGAGAAGCACACGCGGGGAACAAGCCCCAAACCTGCAGGAAATGCAAGCTCTCTTCAGGTCAGGCTTGCAAAGTGCCATGTCAAGGCCCCAAGAAAGACCTGAATAGCGATAAAGTCAGTAAGGCTACAAAAGGACTCCTAGAGATCAGGGTATCTTGCCCAAGGAGCCAGGGAACCACATCCAGAGTCTCTTTAATCCAGCCCTAGCTTTTGAACACAATGTCAGAGCTTTTAAGAACAAGGTAAGCCACAAAATTAAGATAAAAGCTAATACGTAAATCCAAAGTACATGCAGTCTGACAGCTACCAGTTTACTTACAAACTAAGATACTCCGATCATTCAAAATATTAAAAAAAACATTTCTGTATGAAGACCAAAACCCACACTATTGCCTCACGGTTGTTTTTGTGTATCAGTGCTTGAAAGGGCTGGAAGTCAGGGTGTAATACTATGGAATAAGAAAAGGTAAAAAGTATTGAGACTGAATACGACTGAACATGCTACTCCATACTGCAATTCGATGGAGCTGCCTGTGCCTCACTCCTGGGCATCTGCCGGGCACTCCGGTTTCAAGACCCAACTGCATCATGCAGCGAGCAACACCTTGCTTTTCAGACCACTGGTCAAAGTTTAAGGACAAAAGTGTTTACTTAAAATTCAGATTTCTAGTAATGTTACAGAGTTGCCAAAAACAAAGAAACAACAAAATATATCAAGATTATACTTCCTAGCCCAGCAACTTACTTATCATCCTCTGGTTAAGCTAGAGGAAAGCACTGTTAGCTTTAAACGGTCCCCTTCCTCCTGCCATGTCCTGGAAAGGGGCTGAGGACAGAAAGCAAAAACTAAGACACTTGCACCGTATCATTCTGCCCCCATCTCCATTTTTAAAAGGTCTTTTCCACCATCTCCTCCCAAAAATACTATTTCTTTTCTCAATAGGGAGACAAAACACTGCAGGCAGTGTAAGGCACCATCACATCTGGAGTACCACAGGCCACGTTCCCATGTAGACTTCCCTACGCTGACACCACTTCTGTCTGAGCAGCGTGAGCGCGACAGCCGGCGGTGGCAGCAGGCAGGGACAGGGCTGCAGTCCAAGGTGGGAAATCAGTAGCGCACACGTAGAGGTGACCACAGATTTTTTTTTTCAGCTCTCCCTCTGGGTGTTGACACACCAAGTGCTGTAGCAACATACAGTGATTACAGTAAGTTCTGGCAAACCTGTAAGGTACGTAAAAGTGCATTTTCATTACGCTGTAAAAACAAGGTCTTCATGAATGTCTGTAATCCGTACCTGAATCAAGCGTGAACTGCCCAGATGCTCAAAATGCATCCAAAACAACGCTTCTAATTTTCTTTTTGACTGGTATTCTCTATATTCTTAAAAATTTTATCAGAACTACAGGCTGAGCAGGAATATTTCTGGAATGCAAGAGCTGCCTGGCTTTACCCATCACATACAGACTGAGCACAATGGTTACCGTCTGGAGTGCTAAAATCAAACTGTGAAGGCACAAGAATAGCTGACAATAAGCAATTCTGGTGCTAAAATAGGGCTTAGCACTCCTGCGGGCTGGCAGCTCATCCCACCAGGCAAGAGCAGTTAAATCTGCTCCTCTGACACTGTTGGTTCCTACTGTGACGCTGGGGGAAGCTTGGGTTGGAACGTCTGAGAAATGAAACCTCGGCCGTTCAACATCTCGAACATGTGAGTAGGTGAAACCTGAAGTCGCAAGAGGAATCGATGTGGGTGTGCTGGTATCCATGTCGGACGCTGCTGTTACAGTAGTCTCCCAAGATGATATCAAGTGCTCCATCACAAGAGAAGTTGAAGCCTGGGAGTGAGTTGAGCTGAACATCTGGTGTATAATGGTTGTGGCTGGCAGGCACTTCAGGTGCTCATCTGTCAGAGCCACAAGAGAAATATTCTGCAGTGCCAGTGGGCTGTCACACACTAGAGATGGCACATTTTGAACTATCTCCATGCTCTTCTGGAGCCACTCTTGGAAGCCAAGAATTTCACAATCGCATTTCCAAGGGTTGTCATCAAGGAAGACTTCTCGCAGCTCAGGTAAAGCCATAAAGAAATCTCCAGGAAGAGATTGCAACTTAGTACTATTGAGGTAAACCTTCTGAAGGTGCTTGAGGTTGTGAAAGAGGTTTCTAGGAAGAGCCTCAAGTCTCAAATTGAAAAGGGAAATGTTCTGCAGTTTCTGAAGGCCCTGGAAGATGCCCTCTGGCAGACTGGAAATATTATTTGTATGCAGAGAAAGGCCCCGCAGTTCACTCAGACCACTGAATGCATTCTCAGGAAGAACAGTAAGCTCTGGATTAAAACTCAACACAAGAAGCTCTAAATTTGTCAAGTTACTGAACACAAAATCTGGTATTGTTGAGAGCTTTGTGTGATACAGCCACAGGCTACCAAGATGCCTCATTTCTCCAAACAATACTTCTGGAAGAGACTTCAGCGGGTTCCTGTACAAGGTCAATTTAGACAGGTCATGCAAGCGCAGAAAGAGCCCAGGAGGCAAAACCTCAAGCTTGTTTCTGGAGAGCGTTAGGCTTTTCAGTTTACGAAGACAATGAAATGCATCAGGGGCGATGGACTGGATGTTATTAGAATGCAGGAAGAGTTCCAGCAGCTCCTTCAGGCTATCAAACATACCAGACTCTATTGAAGTGAGTCTGTTAAAATACAGCATCAGCTTCTCAAGCCTGGTTAATGCACTAAATATCCTTCTGGGCAGTGCTGCCAAATAATTTCTTGACAAGTTTAGTACTTTGAGTTTGGCAAGTTTCTTCAGCACGCCACTAGGAAGTGCTGTTAGTTGGTTCTTGTTCAAGAAAAGCTCCTCCAAAGCAGCTAGTTTGTCAAACAGATTTTCTTCGATGGATTTCAACTTGTTATTTTCAATGATCAGTTGCTGAAGCTCTACCGTGTCATCAAACACTTCTGGGGGAAGCTCGACCAGCTTATTACCTAGCAGCTTGAGGGCTTTCAGCCTTATCAAGCCTTTAAAAGCCGTTGGAGAAATCAAAGAGATGTTGTTTGAAGATAAGATGAGATGCTGCAGTTCCACCATCCTAGAAAAAACATCCTTCAAGTATGTCACATTAGTGTCCGTTATGTGAATTGCTGTCATGTTGCAGGGCAGATTTAACGATTCCAGGTCTTTTATGTGGGGACCAGAACAATGAATTGCACTTTTGGAAGAGCAGTTGCATTTCTCAGGACAAACAGATGCATCCAACTGGAAGAAAAGCTTGATCATCACTGACAAACGAAACACCAACATCCTTGTTGAAATGCCAGAAACATTAGCTGTTACAAGAGATAAGAGAGAGTCAGGATTTGATCACAAGTAGTTAATAACTTAGCAGTTAACAAAGTTGTGTGAATATATCATAAAACCTGCAAACGTGTGCAAAGTTTCTCTTGGCTTGAAAGCAAAGTTCAAAATCTCTACTACTGATAACTGCAAATATTTCTAAGGTGCTCAGCTTACGCTGAGAAGTAGAGTTAAAGCTCTTTTGTAAATCAAGTAAGCTTTGTTTATATCTGTACTAGTCAACTATAATATAGCATATGAAAATCATGATGAAAGTCTAAGTAGTCATAAGACATGAATTTATTTGAACAGAAAAGCATTACACTAAATTACACACAGGAAGGCTTTTAAAAAAATTATCAGAAGGTCCCACACACACAATATTTTTTTATTGAGGGTTACCTGAGATTTAAAAACAAAGTTTAGCCTGCAAAAATAGATAATGAAGGTTAAAAGTGTGTCCTATATTTTAAGTAGCCAAAAGCAAAACAGCACATAGTTCTGTTAAAATATCTCTCAGTATTTGTAAGGGATCACTTCTTGGAACAGCCCAAGAACACACAAGAAGCAAGTGGCTATTTTTGACGTAGACTGAAATAACACACGAGCTCATGCAGGACAGGACAGTAGTGAGCCTCCGATAACCACCGAGCCTCATTTCAAGGGCTTAACACAAAACTGAGTTATCAGTGGTAGCAAAAACACAATGAAATGAGAGGAAAGAACTGCCATGAAGTTAGCTAGAAAGCTGTAGCAATAAAGGTAGATCTCCATGAAACACAGCACCAGGTTGGAACGTCCTATGGATTTCCAAACAAAAAAAAAGGAACAGGAAAGCAATCATTGTAGCTATAATGATAATATTTAAAAGATCAAGTCAAACAGAAATCCACAGTTTAGAAACACATCCTTAGTGAAATCAACAAGTCCAAGTGTACCAGAAACCTGGAAGTGAAGCACCTGGCTGATGCGTAGGAGAAGCAGCAGCTGGGACTGCTGGAATAGCTGGCAAGTTCTGCAGACCTAACTGGAATAGCTGACACCGTGTCAGTCCTCAGCACCCAGGACGATGGGGGAGAGGAAGGCTCCAATCCAACAGACCCATTTCCAGAGGCAAGGATGAAGCTCTCCCACACCAAGCCCACAGACAGACACGGGCACTAACCCTGTCACTTAAAAAAGAGTAAAGCAGGTGGGACAGAGCTTCTCACATGCCTGAACTGCTGATATGAACATATCACTATGGATCAAAAATGACTGCTGCATCAAAAAAAGCAAAAGGGAGTACTTTAAAATACTTGTTAATTTCAGAGTACTGAAGACTGGTAAAATCTGCATCTCTTCCTTCAGAAGGGAAGGACATGGCACATAGTGGTATCAGCTACCAGCAACGTGGTGCCGCAAAGCACTTCCACTGGGCTTTCTACAACTCTTGGAAGACCATAAGTCACCAAAAAAAGGCCTTGAGAATTCACCCTTCCAAAGGACTTTTCCACGTCAAACAAGGATCTTACAGAGGATCTCACCCTCCTGGTAATCCCCGCCACTCCAAAAGCAACCATCTCACATAAACCAGTGATGCCTTCACCCGAAGAGAGGAACTCATAAGCCAGCCTGGCCCTGATCTGACCTACTCCTCCTTCAGCACACTGATGAGGAGCACATCCACACACACCCAGGGCAAGCACCTCAGCCTACAGCCCAAAGCACACGGAGCAGGCAGCCGGTGAGCTGCTTCTGGGTGGTACACGAACACAACCCACCACGCACAGCAAAAACACACCAAGAAACTTCTGTTTCAAGCACTGACTGGCATCACAACCTGCACCAATTCAACCCAAAACCACAGCAGAGCCACAGAATTCAGCAAGACGAGAGAAGTAAGGATCTGGAGAATCAAATGGGGGAAAACAGCCCAACACTGAACTGCTATGCTACACACTGCAAACGCAGGTCCCTCAGAGGGCGCGGCTTCAGAGTCTGTAAATTAAGAAACAGGCTAACGCTAGAACGTAGACTGGGGATGTCTGTTCTCCTGGCCTCAGAACAAAAGGCTAGAGTATTCAACAAGACAAGGTTAGTCTCACACTAGGAAGGTGCTTCACACAGAAGTTCTAGAAGGTGTACATTTTCACAAACAATAAAATGGTAGATTTTTTTTTTTTTTTTCAGGAGATTAAGGCCACAAGTATATGACTGGCACAGC
The DNA here is from genome assembly GCA_009806455.1 of Tetrax tetrax. Lineage (NCBI taxonomy): Eukaryota > Metazoa > Chordata > Aves > Otidiformes > Otididae > Tetrax > Tetrax tetrax. The sequence continues at coordinate 61,959 of WHYT01013624.1, read as the reverse complement.
AACTGGATAGATAATCCTATGGATCTCAAACATCTAGAGTTGCTAATGGCATTTTTTTAAGAAATACTTAAACTTCCATAACTGAAGATCTTAATACAGCAAGATCCATGTAAGGGTCATAACTATACATTCCCATGCATTAAAAATTCCTCAAACCCTCACGTGAAACAGCTGCTGCTCCGGAAAGGACACCAGTCTGGCTGGTCATTTACCATGTTCTGGTCCACAGTCCTTCCCTTTCTACCACCCTCTTAATGTTTCTCAGACTATAAAAAGTATTCACGTATTGCTTCTGGCATCTATCAGTACAATAAAAGTCACAAATCAGTTTTGAACTTAGTTTCATAGCATATCAAGCACATGTATCATTCATTATGGTGCTTCAGTTTTTCACTTTCTTGCAAGTTTCTCAACTCATATGAGCATGAAAAAGGAATTTTGAACCATACCTTAGAAAGCTATCTGCTTTTTAGAGGAACTTACTAGGAGCATAGCAGACAATCAGGCTTCACCATGATTCGGCACTTTATATGGGAAGTAAAACAGCAGAACGCATCCTCTAGATAACACTTTCACCCATATTTGTGTAACTGCTGCGAAAAGCCAAAGAGTATTTTAAGCTTCAGAGTAGACTTTGCTACATTTAGTTGTGTAAACAACCAGCTTCCACAGGTTGTATGCAACTCCAAAAGCAGAATTTGAGATCACACATAGAACAGGAGAAAGTTTGAAGTCACACATGCAGCAGCAGAAAGAACACTTGTAGCTTCTTCGACAGTGATACTGAAGTATGTGCTTCAGCCAACCCAGTGCAGATCTGGCTAGAGTCAGAAATCTGTATTTCAGTATGAATTATGATCAGAAAAAAAAAAAAAATTCAAGTTTATTAGATAGCTTCACTGCATTCTGCTACATAGGTGCAGTAGGTTTTGAAGGAGCGGACACCTCTACTTTAAACAACCACGTGATTGATATGTACCTTCACCAGGCTGCGCTCACTTTTAGTTTCTTGTAGGATTGGAGTCAAAGCAATTTGAGTAAGGAATGAAGTTTTCTACTTAACACTTTGGCTAAGCAATCCAGGGTTGATCCATTTGGCTTCTGTTTTTCTGCCAAGTCTTCTGTAGTCACGGGTCAACAAAATCTAAAGCCTGAAAGATTCTGAATAGAGAAAAGCTTTAAGTTTACAAAACACTAGCTTGAAATTAAAAGATTAAGTTTTTGCAATGAAATAACCAGGTATTTCAAATTATCTTGTCTTCAATTTTAAAATAACATGCTCTGTCAATGAATGTTTAAACAGAAGGTGAGACAGAAGGTGAGATGTCTCCATTTCTGTGTGATTTTTCTGAAGATGACTGACAAGAGTGCCAGCTCACAACCAGGAACATTTGCCCAAGACTCTCTTCAAGATAATGCCTCCCACGCATCAAAGCACAGAACGAACATCTGGATAACTGAAAGTGGAAAGGAGTCGCTACGACATGTACAAGGTTTGGCTTTAAAACATCTTTCATAAGCCACCAGGTGACAGTATGGTCAATATTACCCCACTGCAGAGCAGCAGTGCCACCGTACACACTAATAACAGAAAACATTGCTCCTTCTCTAGCCCTGGCTTCAAAAACGGGTAGGCACCAAACAAGCTACCCATTACATCACTGGCAGGTAGTCTGTGTTCTTCAACAAGCTTTGGATCGAATTGTGTAAAGAATAATTAGACAGTTTGAAGAAACTAATGAAAAGAGTTAAAATATCTGTTCATTTTAATTTTATTTTCAAAGAGCTTCAGTCACAAAAATGATTTACAAGTCTATTTACAGTTCTATTGTACAGTTATTTATGTATGCCTCTTGACAACAGGGTACCATTCTAGAGCAGCAATACATATTTTAAATACAAAGATGCCGTATCATTTCAGATTTAAAAATAAAAAGGAAGCTGAGCTTCTAGAGAGCACTGTAATGATGAACCTTTTAATCTGTGCTAGGCTGGAGGAGTTCATGACAAACTGAGTAGTTTCTGGTTCACATAACTATCAAACAAGCTGCAGTTTGTTGAAAATAGCCTTAAAAACCTGAAGCTTTACTGTATAAAATTAACATATTCAATACTCTAAAAATCGTCAAAAACCCACAGCTTTCCCTTAGACATACAAAAACCTAAGTTTACAATTCAGAATTTCATGGGAGAAATCCTACAGAACCTTAGCTCTCTCATTTTGTGATGACCAACATAAGCATTAAAAATTTGCAGCATAAAAAGGACTCCACATCTGCTTATTATTATACTGTATAAACATATACAGTACAGGATTATTCACCCCATTTGGGATGACTGTTTAGCACAACCTTCATGAAGAAAGAAAAAAAATAAATAGAATTAAAAATCTAACAATTTTTAAAAGTGCAACAGTAAGTTTTCAATTTAAAGTTATGATGAATATGGACAGTCAGTTCTGTGGGTTTTTTAGCCGCTTCTACTCAAGCATTATTTGCAGCATTTTCTTTACAGTAGATTTAGTTCTATAGTACATGAAACTAGAGTTACTTCTAATTAAATCTGAGGGGAAGAGAAAAAAAACCAGATCTTTAAAAATAACCCTGAGGGATATACAATTTAATGATCTTGCAATTTACTTCTAGAAAGTAACATTATTTAACAATTGCTTTTCTGGGTAGACCAGTCCTTTAAGTATGTGCATAAATAATATTTAAAAATCAGTAATATTTACAAACCCTAATACATCAAAGTAAAATACATACAGATTAAAGTCTGCAGACACAAATAATTTAATGATAAATCAAACTCCTCAATGTAAGGCCAAGATATACAGCAGGAAGAAAATGTCTACCAAGTCTCTAGTGGAGATCACTAAATTGGTCTGTTCACCTGATTTAGACTTCCAAGATGAACATTAGAGGAGATTCTTTTCACTACAAACTGAATTTCATCTTACTTCAAAGCAGAAACTGAATATACTAGTGCAGATCTAGTTTGCTGCATTTCTGAAAACCAGAAAAACTAAACTGCTCAAAATGAGAAAAATTATAGGTGGCCAAACTCAGCTCTTGGGCAGGAAGGCATAAATCTCAATAATTGCAGAAGATGCAAAAGCTTATTTTGTGGCTGAACTTGCAACAACAAGAAGGATTCTCAGAAAAGCTGATTTATTATTCTTGACTAAGTGTCAGAAGCAAATAGGTCAGAGCTCAAGCATGCAACCTCAAGAACATTTCCTAACTCTGAACGCATACCTTGAGGAAACCAGCTCCTGTTTCACAAATAGTCCAGTTTAATAGACTCATGACCCATCAGTCACTCAAACAAGTAGAGACACTTGGCAACTTCAGTTTTTGTAAGAGTTCCCTAAAATGTTCTCCCAAGACAACCCCACCTTAATAAGCTGTTTCCTCCTCACTTTCTAGATAAGTCTATTAAACTACATTAAGATGGAAAGACTAGCTTCAGAAACCAAATGAGCCGAAAGAAATCATCAGTTTAGAGAAAGTATTAAGCAAAAGCACATGAAAGGGAAAGACACAAATATTTTCTTTCACTTCTGATAGAACAACCGAGCTAAAATGGTCGATGAAATGGAAAGCAAAAGCGTATTTGTTTAAGGATAAGTCACAGCTCCCAGGTCCGAGATGCATAGCTTCACAACATTTTTCAACTAAAACATTATTTTTCTTTAAATGTGAATACTACTTACGCAGCTAAGAATTATTCTTCCTCAATTACTCCACGCTACAAAGATTTTTGTAAAATCATCATTGACGGGAATTAGCCAACTGACTCAAGTTCATGATTAATAAATTTATCCAAGTCCACAATTGCAGACTCCTTAAAAGCTACCAACATTGTTCAATGTTTACAACCCTAAGAAGCCAGGATAAGACTTTTACATTGCTCTGCTGAATGAATGTTAAGAAAACCACTTCCCCTCTTCCTCCTGCTCCATTCCCCAAAAACAAACGAAATCAGGAAAAGAGTTGACAGCTGGACAGGAGGAAAGTATACCCTGTGCGTACTAGTTATGAGGAGCAAGTGCTAATAATTTAAACCCCCAAGTTATAGGAAAAAAGTCTTCCAAACCATTTAGCACCACTTAAATTCCCCATTGGCACAGGATGTTCAACACTGCAGAGACCATAATCTGAGCAGTGGGGGACACTGCCCATTCTGCCTTAGAGAACAGCACAAAGCAATTAGGCCTGCCCTGAAAAATTCTCTTTATTCAAACAGTGCTGGAATGGAATTGTCTCCACAGGAATTTTAAAACACTCCTTCAAATTCCATCATCAGAACATACACAATTCAAACTAATCCCAGCTGGCCGGGGAGTTTTGGGCCCTCCTTCCACAATTACTCTAAAGGACTCAACTTCCTTCTCTAAAGGATCTGTACAGAATGGTGACCTCTGGATTAGAGATCCCCTCCCAAAGCTTGGAGGTGTCTGAATCAGTCAGTTGCATATGGTCAAAAGAGACAGATCAAGAGCTGGTATTTTTATCATCTTCCAAAAGACACCGAAGATGACTTTTTGAAAGTTTAGCAACCTGAAGATGGTTTGGAGATAACTAATTTGTAGTTTAAAAAAAAAAAGTTTTTAGCTTTGCACATGAAGATGATACCTGCCTCTACATTTTTGCAGACCTGTTTTTCAACTGGTCTTGTGTTTTGACACCGCCTAATGGCAAAACGATGTATCGCTACCCCGAGTGCTTAAGCAGCATTATTGATGATGCAAGCTTGTCTTTTTTTTTTAATAAATAAAATACACATAAGCCTTATAGTTCTACAGCATGACAGATTTTAGCTCATCTATTTTCTCTTGATTTTGTTTCATACAGCTACATTAGTGCTTAGGACACTGGCAGGCTTTTTGAAATGCGTGTGTTCTTAACATGCACAAATCACAAGCATGGGCATGTGAAAATATTCCTTTCTCTCACCCCCATTTCCCTTGCAGCAGTAACTCCAGCCTTACTACTTCAAGGTATACAGGAAAATTATCTTAAGATACACAAACAAAATATGGTCCACAAAGGGATACTCTAACCCTTCTGCTGGAAAAAGCAAGGTCTGTGGAGAAACGCATAGCTAAATGTAATAAAACATGAGACAGAAGAAAGTGTTAAGATTCTCCAGCCTTCCTTCTCCAAAAACTTTAGAGTGTAGCCAAATGTCTCCTCCTCTGGAGGCCACCTAAGCCCTTCCTTGGGGTCAGCTAGAAAAGAAGCTAAGAACCCACTTGAAAGCAATGTGCTTTCTTCTTAAGGACAGAGCATATTGCTTCTATAGCATTCCCAGTTCCTGCTGTGATAGAGTAAAGAATTAAAACTTAAAATCTAAACTTTACACCTGGAAACACTCCTTACTAGTAGGGACAAACTTAGAGGTACGCACACCAAAACTTTAGAACCGTTCTGAGGCACAAAGCTTTTCAGCAGTGAATATAAGTGGAAAAAAAAAAAAAAAAAAAAAAAAAAAAAAAA
>WHYT01013624.1:0-56438 GCA_009806455.1 Tetrax tetrax | reverse complement strand
CAGGAAAAATAAGAGGAAAAAAAAAAAAAAAAAAAGAAAGAAAAAAGCATGAGAATGTTATTATGTGCCTCTAGTACTACCGTGAAACCATTACATCATAGGGTTTACACGAACACATGCCCTGGTAAGCAGGTTAGAACAATGATTAAGATACTCCAGGCAAATAAAGTGAACCTGTTGTAACTGCCCTGCAGTTTAAACCTTCAAATACATCTCATTTATTAATAATGAAATTGGAAAGAAGGTGGAAGGACACACAATCATTTTTGTTCTGCCTAAGGTAACCTACATTTTTAAAATGTATAGCCATATGATGCCTGGCTCTGAACTTTGTATTCAGAGAGACAAAACAGTTGGAAATATCTGCATTACAATTTGACATTTAGTACACTGCAATTTCAAATAAAGCCTTAAAATTACATTCTTCTGAATGCTACTGAAGAGACATGCCACCAAGATCCACTGTTATGTTACAGTGATTATTTGATATGAACCATTTTCTTGGGATGGTACTTTTGCTTCTGTTGTTGTTCTGGGTTTTGGTGGCCATTCTGGATCAACCAGCAGTTCCTGAGCTAGGTGCATATACTTGGCTTTTGGTGTCTTCGCTCTACAACGAAACAGGGAAGAAAGGAAACAGACTCCACAGCAATCCACAGCCTCCTGCAGAAGTGAACAGATTTGAAAACTGGATTACCGTAAGAAAAAATTAATATAACTAACAATACACTAAACCACTAGAAGAAAAACTACTACTTGAGTTTCTAATTTACTATGTCATTGTCACATTGGACCTAGAAAGTGTAGTACAGAAACTCTCCTGTTGTGTCATCTCTTCTACACTATGGTTGCAATGCCATTTAAAAAACATTATGAAAACCCAAGTATTCTGCATTATTGTAACACCTAAGGTCATCAACAGCCTTTATGCATATTTTATAACAGTTTGAAGAAACACAGTTATAACAGGCACCATTAAATGATGTTACTATTGAAAAACAAAAAGCCTGGTCAAATTTCCAGTCTCAAGCACTTTTAAAGCAATGAATTGTTTACCGAAGGCAGCCAGCCAGCCACAAGTGGCAGAATTTTACTTGTTAATACTGTGAAACCCAAGTCCTACAGGTACTAATCGTTATTAAAATAGACACAAATGATTGAGCTTAAGTCTCCCTTCCCATTTTTCCTCTCCTAGTCCTAAATACACATAGCTTAAGTAGCTGGAGAAGAGAAACACCATTCCTCATTGTCAAGACTGGATTCCTCTCATGTCCCAGAGACTACCTGTAGTCAGCCAGGCTGACATTTTAACGGAGATATATTCTATATGGCTTTCTTCATGCTCTGAATTTCTATCAATTAGTGAACTGAACCAAACACGAGCCTTAAACATAACTTCCATTCTTCAGTGAACACAAAGCAATTTTTTTCTTGAACTGCCTCAAAAGCACAAATGTAAATCTGAAGTGAATACATTTAATAAAATTTAGTGCTGCGAAATAAACCATCACAATTCTAACAAGAAAAAAGGTACAACAACAAAAGTAATAAGTCAACAGGCTTTTAAAAAAAAGCTAGTTTTTACGGGATTCACGTAGATTCTCTTCATGTATTAATGACAGAGAGGCAGGCCAGACCAAGATTCTCAGTCACGTGAAAATCGCAAGCTAAATCTTTCAGTCTCCTAAACCATCTGAAGTAGTAATAACAACATATTTTCATTTACCATTTTATTTCATTTATACATACCACAAGTTACTGCTCTCACAATGTTCTAAAACACTAAACCAAACTAATTTAATACAGAACTAGATGAGATCCAGCATCCAGCATCAGCAATTCTACTTCCAAGCAAATCAAGACGTTCCCAGTCCTAGCATGCTAACTTGTGACAATGCAAATAAAATTTGCTAATGTGCAAACCAAAAATAAAGTGAGAAAAGTCTTAAAAGCAATCCTCTGGGTTTGCTTCACAGTTGTATACAGAGCTAAATTCTTTAAGCGTCAACAAGGAGAAAAAACATAAAACCAGAAGCCTTTCCTTTTAGTGAATTCAAGTTACAGAAATCTAATTTAAACAGTCTTAAGCTTAAGAGAAGGCAACAGACACTTATAGATCATTAAAAAGACAGAACTGAATTATCAGCATGCACTCAAATGATGACAGCAAAATACTAGTCTCCAACCTGAGGCGGCTGGGGTATGGTGAGGCGATATTCTCCTTGTTTGTCTCGATTGAACACAACCTTCCAAAGGATCATATCAAGGAGGACATTCTGTGAGACATTGCAGTGAGTGGGAAGAATTAAAGAAACTAATGATCATTTGTTGTTAGTGTGCATATTACAAATAAAACCTGAAATAGTGTGTTAGGCATAACTAATTCAGTGCCAGGCAAAACAGAGTTTACGTTATTTGTCTGTACTTAAGTGAGAACCATTTTTATTCTTAAAGTGCTCACATGAGATTTAAGAATATGAACATGTACTTTAAGCAACAGCAACAATGACCAAAACTGCATCGACTGATACAGGTAAAATACAGATAAAAATCATAAATATATATTCTTAATGTGTTTCAATACTCTGAAAAAAAAAAAAACCAACAAAAAAAAAACCCAAACCAAAAAAACCTGTGAAGCACTGCAGACATGAGTGCTTACAGCAGTTTCCTCTCACATCATCTTTAATGTTGTAATGTACCTCACCCTGGAGCTACACTTTTCATCATTTGACATTCCCAGAAAACCTTCAATGGAGTGGCAAAGCTGAGCCACCGGCAGGAAGTCTGAAGAAACTCTGTAGGAGCCATTCCAGATTTTGGAAAAGAGGGCAGAAGATGAACAGTACGTTCAGTACATCTGGCTGTTCTTGTACGGCTGTGTGGGTGGACCTGAGAGCCTTGAACAAACAGAGCAACACAGGTGTGAACCCGTGTCTTCAACGGCCTTCAGCCTACAACTCTGATCTCTGGACAGGTTCCATTCCTAACATCTGAGTAACATCTGCCATTGCGAAGGGGGAGCTGATTAGTCAGACTTTTATAATAGATTTTACAATGCTTATGATTTTATAATATACGAGTACTGTACAGTGCTCTTATAAAGCATTTGCCAACAAATCTTCAGCTTGTTAGATGTTCATTTTTTAAGCTAGTCTGGTTTAAGTATGTCTATATCAGACATGGGGGTAAAGAGGAACATCTGGTAGGATCTGCCTTTGTTGTGCAGTATTTTCTGGCAGAAAGAATATGCATGCTTTGTGAATCTAGTCTGGCACCCACATGGAAGGAGCAAAAGCTCTACACCGCACTTCAGAAAGCATGTTTGGGACAGCTACATTCAGAAATCATTCCTGTTGTAGAAGCAATTAAGAAACTGCATACGAGTGTAGTGTGACACAAGTGTCAATGTGGCAAGTGTGACAAAAGACAGATCAAATCCCTCGTGATTCTCATCATTTTGAGACACTCAAAGAGGAAATTACTGAGGAATTAGTCTCAGCAGAACAAACTATAGGTGATATACCTACGGAGGATCTTGTTAAAAGAAATAAGGAGATGTCACCAGCATCTTTTCCAAGCTACTCAGAACATGACCTGTGGTACTCAGTAACTCTGTAGCAAAAAGTGTAGTGAGCAGAAAATCCAGCCAAGTACACCAGAAGAGATGGGCAGTGAGCTGTACTGGGAGCGAAGGAATGAAATAGCCTGTGATTTCTACATAACGCGTTGGAACCAAGGAGATGGCCCCACAGAAAAATGCTTCAGAGAGCCTAGAGTAACACTGCTGGAATTAGACAAATACTGTTCAAAAGTTGGGACAAAAGCAGGCTGAAGTTATGGAAGGTTAAGCGTGTATTGTAAAACAAGGTTTGGGATATGATGATCACTAGACAATGCTTCTGTTGGACACCTGCTGTGCAATAAAACAATTTATATCTAAACAAAGCACTCAACAATAGTGAAAGTGGAGGAAATAGATTTTAAGTGAAAGCAGAATGTCCCAAACAATTAATGTTAAGATGATGAAATTCTAGAATTACTTCTATTCCACTATATTCCAGATAAATATAAAAGTCTGGTTAAAATGAACGTGACAAATCATCCTACCAGTTTTGGTAATGACAATTAAGGTGACTAAAGTGTTGAAAGATGCAAACTCAAACCTGCATAGATAAAAGAGTAGGGGGAGGTTTGAAATGCTAAGCAAATGCAAATGCTCAACAGTAATTATACTGCTTAGGTTATGCTTACTAGAAACTCAGACACTTACAGATTGCTGTGGCAACCAGCAAGGCCCAGGAGTGGAACCTTATGAAGGTTTAAGCCAGAGGAGAACAATTTGTGCTCAAGAGGCACGTGCTGCTACGTGGACTGACACACTGTACGGACTTTCTACGAGAGCCCTCATGCTTCCAGAAGAGAAAAATCACCAGATTGTATAAAAGTTAGAAAGATCATCTGAAGAACAAAGTAATTTTTCAGCAGAAGGTAAGTTTATGTCTCTCAGTAACGTTTATCACTGGACTGAAAACTGTAACCACCATCACCAGTTTACACTTCATGTGTCAACACAAAGCTCAATTCCAATGAATAATCTTAGTGCTCCAAAATTTCCCAAAGGTGGCAATCAAAACCTCAAAATTGACTAGAAAAAGTAAATAGGAAAAGTATTTCTATCTATGTAGGAGGTTTGTTCTAAATTTATCAGAAGACAAAAAAGCCACAACTCTGCAGCATCAGAATAACTATTTTGTTTCAATAGCAAAGACAACAATAAACATAAAATTTAACTTTTAACAAATAAAAAAGGAGGCAAAAAAACCCAAACTACTAAGAGTTTAGTAGTACAAAAAAATGAAAGCATTAAAGAGCATAAAGGAAAACATCACAAGCACGGTTACAGTAAACACGAGACAATGTAAGAAAGGCACAGGATCTTTAGGAAAGGATAAACTTGTTAACAACAAGACAAAGGCAAAAAAAAAAATTAGTGTCTACTGTCACGCTTTGGAAAAGACAAGTTATTACCTATCACATGAAAACACTGAAAAACTTGTTCCAACAGGCAGCAACACAACAGCGTATATTGCAAGTTCTACTTGGAACAACACTTTGAACACAAAGCCTTGATCATTTTGATTCAAGTATCTAAAAAGCCTTTGGTTGATTTTATTTTCACTAAGTTGCAAATAAGAAGAGAAAAAACCTGGTCAACTGGAAAGAATATTAATGCTGTAGTAATCTTCAATGTCCAAAATGGTGTGATCCAAGCCAACATTATGCTGGTTACCTTGATAGCAATCCCTCACACAGTAATGGAAATACTGACAGAAGATGTAGCAAATGTTGTACAGTAAAAACAGATAATTGCAGCGTGCAAGCACTAGATAATGTTGAAAGGCTTCTTTATCTTGCAGGAAAAAAAAAAAAAAACAACTAATGACTGCAACCAAAACCCAAATGTATTCAGGCTGGAAATAAGGCATCAATTTAACAGGGAGAAGAACTAACCACAGGAATAAGTGACTGGCTTTGAATCCAGATGCCTTCTGGAAGATGTATCTGTCAAACTGATTCTTGAAAACAACATGGGGTACCTGGATGAAAGGTAGCGCATGTTTCTGCCCACATGAACTCTGGAATTACAGCAGAAGAGCTCAATATCCAGAGTGACTGACTTTGGACAGGCTCAGGGCTGCAAAAATCAGACCTGCATGAACATTTCTACTTCTGGACTCGGATCAGATTAGAAGAACAAGTTATATAGACCTGTATTATTCTGAACAATAAGCTACGTGTATGACCCAGTTGAATGAAGATGGCTTCCCCAAGGGTTTTATATAGTTCCTATGTTATGCTATTCTGAACTGAATTAACACAGCAAATAAATATGGAGAGTATTGTCCTATGAAATAGTTGAAATATTTTAAGTCTTTCAACTTCCCTCCCCTTCTTTTTTTTTTAATAATAAGTAAGGTTTTAAAATTATGCTTTTAACACAGAAAACCATATCTTAAATCTAGTCTACAAGAACATTTTTAGGAACACAAACTTAAAAAGAAAACAGCTGGCCACTTACAGTGGCATGCTGTGAAGAGAGCTTCTAAACAAGAGAGAAACTTGTACCCTGAAAAAAACCCACTTAACAGATAAGCATTTTTTTCCACTTTCATTTCTTACCTCGGTCAGCACAGATGCAATTGCATTGACAATAACAATGATGAGAATTCTTAGACGCCATTCATATGGCACACACACGAGCTGCGAGAAGAAGTTGCCAGAGGTTAGCAACACACATATGAAGTAAACACACATTCAAAACAGGCTCAGAGTTAAAAATTCTTCCTTCCCCCCACCAGAGCTGCGAAGTTAAAGCTCTACAGGGGTCAAGCTTGCCTAAAAAGCAACCAGTTATTCCAGGAAGTACAGACACCTGGGTATCTGCTGAATCTTACCTCAAGAAATGCGTCAATAGGTTCAACAGGATGCAACATGATGAAAAACACGAAGACATAAAGAACTATCACAGATATAACAAACAGAACTGTAAAAGAAGAAAAATATTTTAATCAGCTCGTCTCACAATCAGAGCTTTAGGCAGTTTTTCCATATATCATGGGTTCATTACTCCCTGGAAATAATATCTTTTCTCCCTCTAAACCCTTTCCAGGATGATTTCGGCAATACAAGTTGTGCTGACAGGGATAGAGAGACAGAAGGCCAGACAAAATTTCTCACTGGCTCACGTGGAGCTAAAACGTATATACTTCTACAAACAAAGCAACTATTAACACAAATTTCTCCACACAGTTTAATACTTCCCTGTTTCTATCTCTGATTATCAAAGTATAATTGTACTGTGTTCTCCTAGCAACATTATTACTGCTGAAGTGGCACAACAGAATGGTAATCATGACACGGATGAATAAGTGCACAGTCACTTGGAGTTTCACTTGGACTTACAATTTTTGTAGCACGGTTGTCTAAAGGGCTTTCCTTTAGAAAAGACAATTGCCACTATGAGGTACTGAAAACTGGATATAAAAAATAAAGTTGTGTTTTCATAATTTTTAATGTTATGTTCATCATGAAGAGTCTCATTCCCATGGTGTGCAGAGCTGCTGTTCGTAGCATCCAACACGTTACATGCACTGCAACAGAAGGAGAAGACACAAACAAGGTCTTACTAACAAAAGTAATGTCAGAATAAATTGCTACAGCAGTAAAAAGGTTTATCCTTAAAAACGGATTACAGGTATTAAGAAGTAACTCAAAACTGCCGCAGGGAGGTAGCAATTTTTATGAATTCTGAGCTTTGAGTTCTTTTATGCTTCCAGCTTTTAAGTCCACTACATGAACTGTTTAGAAACAGAAGCAGATACACTTTGAAGACAGGTATTGCAACCTAAAAACAAAAAGCACTAAAACACTTACTCATTTTCACAAATATGAATTTGATTTACTGGAACTCTAACAGGAAAACAAAACTTTATAATACAGAAGAGTTAAAATTGGTCTGCAACATTAATTTAAAATTTTGATCTGAACTGTCTCAAAGCTGAGGAGTCTTCAGACCCTACAGTGTACCTCTGGCCTAGTTTTGCATTTCAGCCACTGGGTAACTCCTATGTATCAGTATGCTTTTCACCAAAAAATCAGCAGACTAACAAGCTGACACACAGAAGCTGTATTTACGAAGTCCCCAGAGGGGATCAATAAAGAAGAGAGCAACTATTGCCTACAGCTTTCCAGTCATCAGCGTATCCCGCATGGAGCCACTGAAACACTTACTCAGATTCCGCTGTCCAAGGCTCATACCAGGACTGCTGTTTGACCCAAAAAAACCCAAAGATTTGGAAAGCAAAGCAGATGAGGATCTGAGACAAAACGGAGCACAGAAGTGGACCTGAGATAAGACCTGACGGAGGCCTTTGCGCAACAAGCTCCTTCCAAGCAGGGTTCAGACTCACTGCAAAGAAGGAAAAATAAATTACACATTACATCATTATGGTTTTCCAGAGTTACCCTGTTTACATTCTGTGGAGTTAGAATGGCTTGCTCATGACATCACTTTAAAAATTAATCCAGAATTGCAAGCATAAAACCACCTTGAAAAGATTATAACACATAGAATAACGCCACAGTGCCTTCTACAGGCTGGTTACTCCCAGCAGCACAGGATAGCAGGGGACAATAATAGATGCCATGAGACTTAAGGAATTAGCAGTGTCTGGCCAAATTCCCTTTGTCTGGCACAAGGACTTACAGCTCATCTTCTCAGTTTTGGTCTGCCATTGCTTCAAAGAATGAGTTTCTATTAAACTTGAAAATGGAATTCTACTGTTAACCAATAACTGAGCGCTAGGTTCCTATGTGGAATCAAACACTTCACTACATAATAGTTTTAGAGTGTAACACTTTCTGGACAGAAGTTCAACTAAAAATGCAAGATATCAAAACATTTCAGAAGATTATATTGGAACAACTCCTGTTTTAATTCCAAAAACAGTTTGTTCATGTCAATAGAGATTTATGACTTCCTGTACTGTGAAGAACTACTTTTCTAAGATCATGCCCACAACCCACTTTTTACATGAGGACATTTCATAAACTTCAGGTTAATCTAATGCAGTATACACTGGTTTGTATTTTTTAATGCAAATACTGTAGAAGTTGTAGCACCTTAACTGTATGTCACCATGCTTACTCCAGAGAGCATGTAATTAAAGAAAATCTGACCAAGCAAAAACTGCTTCCTGGAAGCCAGGAGGGGTAATTCAGCACAATACTTACTTGTGAAGACAACTACCAAGATGATTGCCAAATCAATGAAGAGAAACTGGAAATCTCCCAGATTGCTCAGGATCTAGACAGAAATCACAACTGAAACATCGCTAATTTCTTCACACCAAGAAACATCTTACAGTGACACTCTTGTGGCATTATTTCTTAAAATTTCACTCTATAAACAAGACAGTCTCTTGTCAAACTGTCTTCTTTTATCTGCAGGAGTCGTGAGTACTCTACAATTCACAGATCAATTCCTGAACTATCAAGGTATGAAACAATTTCAGTTTCAAGATGCATAAGCTATTTGTAATTTGTTTATAATCAAACTTGTATTACCGAATCTTACAAACCAATGAAATAAAAGCTTAGGCCCACAGTTCTCTAAACACCATAACCTTACTATGTTGTCAAAATTTCCACCTCAAAGGTCCTTTAATACTTCGCATGTTTAACTTACTCAGAATACAAATTAAAATACAGGATTTGTACCACATGCCACACTGTGAATCCAATTATATTGACAGGACATAATCCACTTAGCTCTTTCCCCTCCCCTTTACTCAATATTTGCAAGCTGTTGTCTTTCAGTCCTTACATAAAAGTAGTGCATTGCACTTTATCTAAAGTTAGGCTATTTTAAAATGCTGATAGGTCTTAAATAATGTAAAATAGTAATTTTTTTTCTATTTATATGCTTATTTAGACTTCCCATTGTAGAGACTTTCTATTCACAGCATTATTGTATTTTTAAAACAGATACTACCACATTTTTTGAACAATTAATATAAAAGAGACAAAAAAATCCTAACAATGCTTCTAGTTCAGAGACAGTTTTTAGAATGCAGGTGTTGTGTACTCAAAGAGACTTGCAACAATTTATATTAAGTAATCTCTGAACTACATTGACTATGCTTAAGCACTTACGGAATACTTACAGAATATAGCAGAGTAACACTGATGTACTGGATAATGCTGTACAATGCCATGAACTTAAATACACAGAAGGAAGTTATTAAAGCAGCACGGCCTTCCCTGTCAGAACAAAAGCAATCATGTAACTAGAAAGCTTTCTGTGCAAGGAGTTAAATTCTGCTTAGCAAAACACTAGCTGCAATTAAACACATCAGCAAATCCTTTAGAGGGACACTAGGGTGAAGACACAGAGAAAAAGAGGTCCAAATGGCAGACTTCCAATTACATCGAAGTTGCGAGCATGCCTTCTGAACTGAGGCACCACCTTACTTCAGCATTCTTTGGACGTTATGTGGTTTTCCAACGGAGGTTTTAAACTGAAGATCTGCTTGCAAAAGCATCTACAAAGCACTAGTTTACTACATGGATTGTGTGAACATGCAGTCAGCCACAAAGCTGCTGACTTCAGAAAGGTTTCTGATTACACATTGCTTCACAAGTTCCACGCAGACTTAACTAGATCCTTCTCTGGCTGACCTTTATCCAGAATTATTACCTAAACTTCTAATTCTAGAATAAAAAAATTGGTCAAATCCTACTTAGAAAATTTGTTTTCTACTTTGTATGGTGCAGAGCGGTTATCTGAAGAATTTTACTGCTTGCAATTACACACAGCCTTTATGGAAACTAGCATACTCACTGAGACAGCAAATGAAATATTAATGTGCAGGAGCTCACTCACACTCTAAAAAACTAACTTTAAATGGACAAAAGGGTTTATAACAAAATACTAAATCACGCTATAGCAAGGCTTTGCTCAGAGTACCTTCAGTAAAGAAACTGAACTGCTAAAAATGTATGACTTGTTCTGTAACTCAAAGCGGCCTCCAACAGCACAAAACATGTACCAACAGAGGGCATGCAAAATGAGTGACACTGACACGTAAGTTCACAGTAAGTGGCATTACCTGATCAGCTTTGGCACGCAGGAAATACTAGGTGTCCTGGAAGTGAACGGTGACGCCACAGAAGCCTCAAGTTCAGACAAAGATATACCACCATGTGCCCTCTTTAGCGCCTGCCAGGTAACATGGAAATAGAGGATATTTTAAAACTTGCCTTCAGGTGTAAAATTTGACTGAACAGTTCTGTATGGAAAACAAAAATATACTTACACCACAGTCATTTGCTCCATCTCCACACATGCCCACATAGTAACTACAAAAACCAAACAGATGTCAGGATTCTCGGCCATTCCCTAATCATAGTCCATTTAGCTTATTTAATTAAATACTTCTACATTATGTGACTTATTCTGGGTTTACATAATAAACAGTTATCATTAATGCTGAAAGCAATTACTGTTCCCATTATAGATATAAAGAAGTAGACAGAAAAGTAACATGACTTCGCCAGGTCAGTCAAACCAACAACGGCGATCAGCTCTGTCACTCCACGGTGGTCTGACGCATCTTTGCTCTAGGCAGAGACTTTTGCGGTATTTTGTACGGCTGCAAGGCCTGACACCAACAGACAATATATCGACCACATGTGAACTAAAGTCATCCCATTATTACTTCTTTAATGCACAGAAGACATTGGATGGATTTGTTTATTAAGCTAAGCAATCAGATTTATAAAATGTGAGTCAGTTTAACTTCCACAACTAGCCAGCAGATGGTACTACCCTCCCTCCTGCTCAGCTAACAGGCTGTTACCAGCTCAAGGAAGTTGCATTAGCCCAGTCTTTTTCATTTGGTAAAACAGCTAGCAATGTACATAATTTTTTCTTCTATCACACCAAACACTATCAATCCTCCTGTTTTCTATGCTTAAGCAAATACTTACTCTACATTTTGTAAAGCTTCCACCAGCTGAGTTTTCTGATCAGGTGCCATGCGAGCAAACACAGTGCCATGTAACACAAGCTGGAAGAAAGAAGATTTCTTAACGCGTGCAGGACCAAGTCTGTTCATCATCAAAAGTGCCCATACTCAAATAAAATGCTCACCTTGGGTACCAGGTCCTGAAAATGCTCCAAAATCACTGCAAATGACTTTCCATTCATTGCAAAATGGTATTTGGTCATCTGGAGATCCTCAAGGCTTTCATGGACCAATTTAACTGGAATATCCTATCACAAGTAGTTTAATACTCTAGCTGTAGTGTATTGACACAGACACCTTGTAATTTCAAGCTAATACTTAGACCAGTATTCCAAGAGATCCCACACTAAAGGAGGTTTCTGAGAATGCTACTTGAAAGAAAACCTCATACAATGAAAACACTTATTTAGTAATAAGAAAATGTGGTTTAATGTTTCAACTACAAGCAGTTGGAGCAGTCTTAACGGATTGAAATGTGAAAAAAGGCTCCTCTACAACTAAAATGTCAAATGTTGTATCACAGTTGAAAAACTAGCTCCCTCAGCTGTTTCACAGCTTTGGTATTTTAAGATCTGAAAGTTAACTAGCACATCAATTTTGATTTGACACTTAATAGCAGATTTGCTACTTAACTGAATAAGATAAAAAAAGGAAACTAACCAGTAAAACTAACTGCTGACACACTAAGGGGCAAAACAATGCTCATATTACCTCTGAGTTTATGGCTGGTGATGAACTAGTGCATTTTGCAAGGGTATCTGCATAATGCCAGTTGATCCTGGCAGCCTGCCCATCCTTTGGAGGTAGTGCTTCAGCAATAATGACCTTATCCTGAGGTAGAATCATTCCACAGTCTCTGGCCACTGAGATAGCGGTTAACATGTTATCCCCTGTTAAACAATTGCATTTGAAAAGGCTTCAGTTAGAAAAGGATCAATATAATATACTGATATTCCACATAAAAGAAAAGCTAACAAAGGCAGTTTTAAACAGGAGGACAACTGCCTAATGTACCAGCAACAACCTTAGGGTAAACCAAGTCTACAGACAAAATTGAAAGCCTAACCTGTTAAAACTCTCCCCTGCACTAGCATCACCAGAAGCTTTGTATGCTTCTTTCAGCTGTAAAGATCTCTTATTGACCAAATCTTAGTATATATTGAAAATCAGGCAGAAAATACATGGCCATTTAAAATACAGTCACCACGCAAACACTGAGTTGCATTGCCGGCTTATCAAAACATTATTCCAAAGTTGCAATACCTACGATTTAAAAAGCAAACACATGTATTGCACAGAAAATACTGAGCACAGATACCTAACCCACTTACAGGAACATAAGAAGTTATTCTTACAAAAGAAAAAATAAATCCAGTAGAAAGTGACTTATAATATAATTCAAAAGGGTAGGGACCCTCAGGAGGTCATCTAGTCCAACCTCCTGCTCAAACCATAAGATCGTAGGTCTTCCAAATCGGACTAGGTGAAAGTCCTGGTCTAAGGTTTTTCATCCTTCAATTCAGTATAAAGTAACTTGTGGATGGAGCTAGGGAGAGGACGTTACAAAGTAGAATTAATCCCCATACTGGTTTCTGATCTCTGACTTGCCAAAGCAACTTTCACCCAAAAAGAAACATTGGTGTCTGAATATTCTCACAATAGTTTCTACACTTCTCTCTTGCTACAGTGTAATCTCAGCCTATTGACACTAAAATTTTACTTCACACACTATAATTAAAGTAAGACTAAAAGAGGTGGATTTTTATCTTTTGAGTATGAATATTTACATGCTAACCTGTAACCATGACCGTGCGAATGTTGGCTTTATGCAAATCTTCAAGTACAGCAGGGGTTTCTTGCTTTAGCTTGTTTTGCATTATAATTAACCCCATAAAATCCATGTTGTTTTCAATAGCATCTCTGTAGCAAAGGAGGCAAGAAAGAGAACATTTGAAGAATTACAATTATTAGATGTAGCTTAAAGAGGTTGATTTTCTGTTCAAAGTAAAGGGAAATATTTATTTTTAACCATGAAAAGAAATTGCTTTATAAAAAGTGACCTGAGAGACACCATCACTCATTTATACTTATTTCCCCTGTTGTAGTTGAAAATCAGTACGAGAAAGTTGTCTCCTCTCAAGCATACTTTTTAGTTTCTTCCATGATAACTCTCTTTTTGAGAATATAATTTTTTCTAGAAAAAGGTTATGGCTAGAAAAAAATGCTCGGAAGTTAACTGCATTCACAGTCAAATTTTAAGATTTGTTTAGAATGCACATCTCTAGTTTCCAGATCAGCTGAATCTTAACATACGAGCTACCAAATTATGTTACCAAGACGGGTAAGACAAATAGACATTAGCTAATTAAGTAAAGCAACTAATGAACTTTGTTTTACATGAAAGTCAGTGTATTTATAGGTCTTGGGTATTTTACTGCTACTGTGGATTTTCACACCTGGAATTGGAAAACCTTTGCTTTGCTTTGTACTGTTGTGCAAAAAGTTCATCTTGTACACAGAGCTGATATAAAGGAACAGAGTTAAAGCTGGCATTTTCATAGTTATGCTACACTTTCAAACACGATGGAAAAGAGATCATTGTCCTCAAAACTAGGACCAGCTGAAAAGTAATTAACAGGAAATAACACCCTTTGCACGAAGAGGCCTTTCTACCTTCCAAACCTTTCTGACAAGCTTTTCAATGAGAAAATGGAGATGCTGCCTATAGCACATGAAGAAACTAAATCAAACATGTACGGGGGGTTTGCACTATATGACGTTATCTTTAATAGACACAGACAACAGAAGTATGTTCAAGTGACACAGAAATCAGATGAGGGTTTTCTGCCACGTTAGCATAAATTAAACAATTTTAAAATACTACTACAGTTCATTTCAAGCTTAAAGATGTTTCTCAGAATTCACATCACTGCAGAAAAAAACTTTCTTATCTTAAATTTCTATGTATAGTCCAGGGTACAAATAAAGAACGCACAGAACTACATATGTCAAGACAGAAGAAAGCTAAAGAGCAGCAGTAATTTATTTAACCTAAAAGAAGTATTACATATTTAAACCAAAGCATGCAGATTTTAAAGCCTGTTACTTATTAGAAAAGTGAAGTCACTCTTACCTATTAATAGTCTGGACTTTGTGCCATGTAAGCTTAGACTCCAGTTTTCTGTGAGCAAGAGCAATAACTCGGAAGCCCTGCTTAGTGTATTCTTCCAGGACACACTCAAAGTCAGCAGGAACTTTAAAAAGGTCAAGTTTAGAGTTATTAAAATTATTCACATTGCAGCTGAACTACACAAGAAACAAAAATAGTTTATTCCTTTACCTGTTTCCTGCTTACACAAGCTGGCAATCACTTCAGGGGCACCTTTCATGTAAGCATCCATTCTCTTCTCCCCTAGAACTCTTGCTACGACACACATACGTTGCAAAACTGAAGAAAATGGAAACTGGCGCACGATTCCAATTTCATAACTGGTCTGTGTCATACAGAAAGGAAGGAAGAAAAGGGTTACATCTACGCGCATTCTGAAAAAGAGGTACATGCTTAATTGAAAAAGCATACTTACTGAAAGCTCAAACAATTCCTAGAAGAGAATAAAAAAAAATAACATTTACTGGAAATATTAATTTTAAAGTATTTTTTCAGCTACAAGCTATAACAATATAAATCAGTAAATGAATCTACCCAATAGTCTCAGTATAAAGTCCTATTAGATCTGTAATGCATCTCATAAAAGCTGAGCATGAATATACTGCATCTGTGTAGTAACCTCTACTTTAAGTGAGACATGGTAGAACTTTAGAGCTTGATTTCTTAATCAGAATTCAGACGATCTTTCAGAGTCCAACCTGTGTCCATTTAGCCTACGTAAATGATTAAAGTGCTACAGTATTTCAGCATGAGGCCATGATTATTAAGTATATCCCCCCAAAATCTGTACTAAGTTTCAAGAATGTTCATATGTCAACTACTGCACAGTAATTACTGCTGTGCACATACACCGAGTTCTGAACAAAAAACCCCGCGTTCCCCCCCCCCAAAAAAACAAAAAAAAAAACCCCAAACTCTTCTATCCAATGTAGAATAACACTCATACAGGGAGCCAACCTGCTATATCCTTCCACTACCCTGCTCTGTGATAATCTGAGTACACAGTCATATGCTTAAATTTCCTCTCCTGCTTAAAAAATACTTCAAAATGCAGAGAGAAGAAAATTTTACATCTGCCAAGTACCTTTAATTTTTAACTAGGCACTTAGTTAAAACTTATATTGCTAAGGTACAATGGTGGAGAGAATTCTGTACCGTGCAGTGACCTTAACTGAAACTGCAAGGCGAGCACACCTAAGCACTTCATTAGCACAATAAGAATTCGGAAATTCTACTAATATTAAAATATGTAGGCTCAAAAAAACATTACAGCACTTTATAGCCAGTTCATACAGGTAACGGCGCTGGCAACCACTTTGTTCACCTTGAAAGTGGCATACACTGAACCACTACAGTTTAAAGATGTCTTCTCTACCTTTGCCATCAAAAAAATCACACAGTTCTAATCCTGTTTGAATGGTATCAGCCAGAACCACAGCACACAGTAAAACGCATTTAACATGAAGAATTACTTTAACTCAAAGAATTGCTTTGAATTTTCATACCATTTCTTGATCTGCTGCTTGTTTGGATTCTGGGAAAAGTTGCTTCGAAGGTCGAACCACTGTCGGCATGATTCGATTATGAAGGGCTGTTTCCTCTTCAGTTGCTTCTTCTAAAATCTGTATTAAAAATAATCAGCTAATTTATACATTCATTAACTTTGACTTTCTCACAATGTCATTTTCAGCAAAAAAACACAAAACAGCCTTGAAAGTCAGCTCAATGTACAACAATCTTTCTAAACAACATTTCCTGTCAAAATTAAATGTCTTAATTTAGCAGTAAACTTAAGATCTACTTAGCTATTTTACACGTTTATTGTATACACTGAAACTTTGCCACACACATCAGAAAGCAGTAAATTAGCTCTTCAGATTCTTCCAGTTCTATGAGTTGTTGCACAGAACACATTTTAGGAAACATTTTCATATTTAGACTTCCTTTGACACACAGGCATTGTCAACAGCCCACCAACTTACAGTTACAGCTTGAAATAGCATATAACAGCTTACATTGTATATAACAGTGCAGGAAATTTCAAATTATTGATCTTAAAAATGTTGCTTCTGTTAAAACAAGTAGACACTTACCCATCCTATTGCTTCAAACATCTTCAAATCAAGTGGATCCCCAGAAAGTACCCCTTCAATTTTTGTAAGTGAATGACAAGTTGCCATGCAAGCAACAAACTCTGACTTCAGCAAGCTCTCACTGCAAGCCCTCTCTTCCGGCAAAAGGAAACTAAAACAATGAAGTTACAATATACTTAGCACTGTAATTATTTATTATGAGCCAATTCAAAAGGTTTGTTTAGATTAACAGAGGAAAATTGACTGGACAAGTCTCTTCACTTGTACTTTCACACATCATAGAAAACAGATTAAGACTCTGCTGGAATCTTCGGACACAGTCACAACTTCTGTCTCCTTGAAAAACTCTGTTAATTCACTGTCTAATTTGATTCTTCATACAGAAGCCTCTTATCACTTTATACTTAACTCAGTTACCTAAGCTAATTCATTTCAGCAGCCCAAAAAGTCATCACTTAGGAGGACAGGATTAAGGAAATGCTATACTTTAACCGCATCATTTCTGCAGTATGAACCTAACAAAGTCTCAGACTTTAACAAATTAAATTCCACCTCAGTCCTGTAAGAGAGTTATAACTTTCATTTATTCCTAAACCAAATTTTCAGTTGCATTCTTACAGCTCATTACAGACATGCAAACATATATGACCTCTATTAAAATTACTATTCTATTCTGCTGAAGCTGTTAAAGCACAACTAAGGATCATATCTGCTGGCAGCTCTAAGCTTATCCTTACCGAGCATTTTCCACCCGTTGAATTCCCCAAAGATCCAAGCCATCCTCAGTAAGTGTGCCAGTCTGCAAAATAAACCACGGGGCGTGGCAAGAAGAAAAAGGCTTCAGAAAGAAGTTATCTTCAGGTAAAGCAAGAATTAACAGCTAATTAACCATATTACACCTGAACATTATATTTGATTTAATTTTCACTTAAAAATAAAGATTTTGGGACAGAAATATAGTATCTCCCTTGCTTTTCCCTAGTAAATAATTTCCAACTCTGTTAAATAACTTAAAAAAAACCCAACATTCAAAGCAATCATGTCCTTCCTTGGAGACATGACATATGAAATAGACCCTTAAAATTCAAAGATGATAGCTCAACATCTCTATATTCAGGGGTTGGTGGGCAACAGAAAATAGGTACTAAACCCTTAGTACTACTTTCTTACAAATCTAACGCAGTAACTGTAATATACTTAAAACGGAAATAATAAATTTAGTATGGGTATGTAAGATTTTAGATAAAAAAAATCTAAGGACAGAAAAATAAATTTTATCTAAGAATTAGCTAAAAGCAAAGGATTCTAGCTAGTGGCATTACTGTCTTTCACTCATGTTTTTGTTATGGAATATTAAGACAATATGTTGATTTGGCTGTTCATTGAAATAAATGAAAGTTATAAAACAAGTCTGACCTCAGACTTCAATTTCCCAGAAGCCAGTGTACCACATAAAACTCTTAACAGTCCCCACCTCTCACATTTCTAAGGTGCCAGTAGTAAGTTAGGGCCTGGGAGTCTCGAGATAAGAAAGCAGCTCTGTATAATAACTTCTTAGAGAAGACTAAATTAAGTGAGTTAACAGGTGATAAACAGTGAATATCTGAAAGCTAACACGACAAAAATTATCCACCTTATACAAAAGTAATGAATTTTCTTGTAATTGCTAGTCTATACAAATTCCAGTTTATAATCCAATGCCTCTCCAAGTGGCAACATAGTTTGAAAATTCACCTAACCTTATCAAAACACACAAGATTCAGCTGTCCACATATATTTATCCTTTGTGGGCTGATGCAGAAGATGCCAATTTTTTTCAGCCTTCTTTGTGCATAAACAATGCCAGCAGTCATGGCAGCAGGGAGCGCTGGAGGCACTGTGATAGTGATAATGTCAAGAGACTCAATGATGATGGTATGAGCTGGAACCTGCAATAAAGGTCAGAGTTAATGAAGAAGAACTCACTACTTAAAAATTCACTAAAGCATTACATCACCATTACCAAAAGCAAAATCTACACATTGCTTTCCCCAGTACAGCATGTTCCGCGTTGCCCATAAAACTAGCACAATCTTCTCCCATCACCAGCAATCATGATAATCCAGTCCTAAATTATCCACTGCTCATAACTTCAAAATTTCACTTTTCCCCCTGCAAACAGATTACTTTAAACCAGTGATTGAATAATGTAAATTTTTTTTGAGAGAAAAAAGTTACAAGGTTATCAGGTTACCAGTTATCAATTTCTTGGTAAGGATTTTTTGCCTATAGGATGATTTACATTTGCTGTACCCTATTTCTTCCACCTGGATATCAGATGCTAATCTTACACATAATAAAGATAAAATCCTAGCAACTGGGTTAGTAGAAACTGAGGTAAACTCAAATTTCACTGTAATAAATTCAAATTCTGCTTCTCTGTTGAATTTTGTTCTCAGTAAGTCGGTCTTTCTATTTCCATTGATGCAAAATAAAGCAAAGAAATTTTCACTTAAAATCAAATTGTTTCTCATAATCTGAAGTATGTTGGAAGTTATGATCAACCCTTTACTAAAATAAGGCAGTTCTGGACAAGGAATGAAAACATACCTCATTTAAGATGCTATTGACAATTGTGTAAAGAAACCCAATGCCTGCCACCACTACCAGAGACAGGAGAAACAAATAGGCATCTCTGTAGAGTTTAAAATCAGTTGGCTTTGGATATAGTATGGAACGAACAAGCTGCCCTTTAGCAGTACTAAAGCCTAGAAATAAAAAAAAAGTAAGTTATTAAAAGGATAAACAAGAGCAAAGCTATTAAAATTATTAAAAACCTCAATGAAACCCTTAAGCTACTCATTTTGTTAGGACTGTTTCTCAATATACAGTAACAGATGTTTTGCAATATGGTAATTAAGGTGCTTCAAAAATGTACGTGCACACCATCCTAAGTTCTTCTCTCCTAGGGCAAGGACACGCAGCTGATGCAAGTGAACCCCTCTTGTACAGCCGCAACACACCCTCTGATGGTTGGGCCTGGAGGAGTTTGTTGTACTGGATTTTTTCCCTCACAGTGCAGAGCTAGTGGGTATATTTATTGGTTGTCTAATTGTGCCAGTCCTGGCAAAAAGAAAATGAAGTTATTCACAGAGTCCAACTTCAAGTACTTCAGTAATGTGTCTCTAAGCTCCCTTCACAGCCAGAAAGATCTAGAAAAAGAGTCTGCAGTGCACGGAGTCATCTTTTGGAGAAGCCCACCTCTTGACTGCACTTTGACACCTGAGCTAGGAGGCTGGACTTCTAAGGGTCTTTAGAGATAGACAACCAACAGACACCCCAAGATCCTCCTTGAACCTTTGCCTCAATATGTGGACAGGCAACACCAGTGCTCAGTTTTGAGTGCCCAAAACATTTTGTATCTGCTCAGACTTCAAAGTTTATTACTATAAACTCAAAATCAATGTCAGGTCTGCTGGCATTAGTGACAGCTCCTTGACAGCTTCTCAGTCTGCAAGCCCTCCCAGCAAAGGCTAGGCCCTCCATGCTGATATTTGGCATACAAGATTCTACCAGAACAAAGCAGCTATTGCATCAGTCTTAAAGAGGATGAGTTCATCACAAGAGGAACAAGGCATGAAGCCTCCAGGCTTTGAATTTGCTACTGCAGAATAAAAATCGTGGGCTTGTTCAGAGAAGTTCAGCATGTCAGTATGTACTTGAGTATTTATACATGAATGCTCTGTAATTCCACAAAACACTCTTGATTTTTTTTAATGGTTTTGCAGAAGGTTCTGTCACACCAGAGTAAAACAATATATGAAAACCTCATGTGGTGTCTTGAGAACACACTGGACACAGAGATAGCTTCAGTGAACATTTCTGTCCCCTAAAAAAATTACCAGCTTTGAATTTGTTACCATTACAATAGAAGCCACAATGACACAGACACTATCACATCCATGAACTGAGTTTAAGGGGCAAAAAAATGAATACATTTAGTTAATTGGTATTTTATGTATATTTCAGCTGCAAAATCAAACATTTCATGTTAAAGGCTTACTCTGAAGAGTACCGTGAGAACAGTCTCAGCAGATCAATCTTATATCCTAATTTATGACAAGATTAAGACCATACATCTTTGCACACAACCACATGGAGTTCTGCTCTCCTAGAATTCTTTCAAGGACCAAATTTTCTAGTATCTTAAATTTTGTGCCATCTCCCTTCCTCAGATAAAGGAAATTTTATTTGAGTCTCATTAGGTAAGAATTACTTTAGTTCTTACTATTGGACATCTTAGTAGCAAGAAGCTACAAGTGCTGTGACATCTATCCACTTCTGTGGAGTGGGGAATTCCCTATTTGCCTAAAAGCTGTCCCTGTAAACCAAGAGAACAGAAACAATTTTATATCCCTTTGCTCCTGTGTGTTCAAGGGCAGGAAATATTTCCTTTGAAAAAAAAGACAGAAATATATTAATGAATTCAGTTAAAAAATCAGAGCATTTACTGCTAGAACAGACTAACAGAAAGTGAAGACACCAGAGAAAGAGGAGGCTAATTAGAATGAAGTCACTTGTTGGAAAACTTGCTTTAAGTAGTATTCTAGTCTAGTAAAATTTTATTCTAGGTAATTCTATTGTAGCTTGGATTTTACCTTACATTCATCTATTTTGGGGTGGTTTTAAGATCATCTTTATAAAGTAGAATCCTGTAACTACTTTAGCCTGTGCAATGTTTTTTAACAGAACACCTGTAATATCTAAAACCAAACCTTTAACATATTAGTTTGAATAAGCACTTCTGTAGAAAGGGCTAGATCAAACACATTTTTTTAAGCAAGTGTTAAGAGCTTTGAGAAAACAATGGGCAACTGACATTGCAAGTTCCCCATTACCCACTCAATGCGATGGTATGTCAGACCTGTTCAGAGATGCATGTGTAGTTCAACCAAGACACCATAAAAGACATCTAAAGGTGAAAATTAATTCAGGTAAGTTTTAAAATGTATTCAGATAAGTTTTGAATTGATGCTAAAGACTGGTTCACTGTCTTGCTTGCCAACTGATACTCTCCAGGCCATTATCTAATCCTATTATTGTTATAAGACATCTATCAAATTATTTGGGGCATACTTATCTATCCAATCTTAACAACATTCAACTCCAAAGTATCAGTTAGCATACACCTACAAAAGAAAACAGTATGTTAACAAGTGATAAACTTAACAGTTGATACCTGTTCTCACTACTAGAGCTTTGACCAATTCTCCAGTATAAAAACGGGTTTGAATGACATTGGTTCCACAGAACAAAGTATGCCGTTTATGCACTTCTGGACTGTATATTTCATCTCCCACCGCTTTTGGATATTCTGAAGGATTCGGTAGATTAATCTTTGTGACAGGAACACTTTCACCTTAAATGCAAAAAGAGTCTCTAAGCAAGATCAAATAAGAATAGACATTTTTTCCTTCACAACTTCAAGTAGAACAATATAATCTCACTTCACCAGCACAGAAGCAGACTTATGGAAGAATTCATCTTCCTTTCAGCACATTATTAGGTGGTCTTTCACCTATTAGCCTCAGCTCACCAGATTCCTTATCCAAATCCTATTTAATTCTATTTGTTATTCACCTATACAGCTTTTGTGCCTCTTCAAATCAGATGGGTGTAAAATGCAGTTCATTGAAAGAAAACAGAACAAGCTTCTTTCACCTGCTGCAAGGCATCATCTCATCTTTACTTTGAAAAATTAGAAGCTGTAGAAAACTATTCTCAGCTTCTCTGGTGACTGAGTAAGGCTAAGGCTGCAATCAATTTTTATCAATTGCTAGCAGTAGAAAGAGGCTACTATTCAAAGAACTGAACATGATAAAACACAAACTCTGCACTACAATTTTCTAAATGCTGCCAGTTTGGACAGATTATCCTAGGAATAGCAAAAGTCCACTCTATTCACTGAAGCTGTCCTTCAAATATATCGGGTTCCTGGTTTCAGAGTATGCAGGCACAACTTGAGATAATGACTTCTGGTTTTAAATACAGCAGAACATTCCACACACTACCTTCATGCTTGGAAGCAGCTAAAAAGTTTGGGCAAAAACTTTCTGAAGAAACATACTGCAGAACTCAATCTGCACGGAGAACATCAGGTCAAGAGGCAGGAAGATAAACTATCAACAAAAGAAGCTTTTCAACAAGAAACCATCACTCATTTTCAGTTGCCAAGCAGTACCAGGTAGCTGTTGCAGCTAAGCACACAAGTATGATTCTAAGTACGTAAGTACTTAGGAGCACATGTAATTGCAAGAACATACAAATTTCAAGTAAAATAGATATATCCACTTCTGCTAGAAGTTAAGCATGCACACAGGTATAAACTAATACGTTTAGCAACACAAAACTACATCAAGTTGACTTTACCTGTTAACATACTTTCATTTACAATGCAAGTACCACTGAGAAGTACTGCATCACAGGGCATGATTGTCCCATTAGAGGGAATCAACATGATATCTCCAGGCACAAGGTCGGTGGAAAGGATTTCTTCTATTTCTGAGTGTTAAAACACAAACAAGTTTACCTGAAAACAGCCACCATCTACAAAACCTGATAAAGATCCTCACAGCTAAGATCCAGGTGGTGACAATTAAAGATTATATTTCATTTTATTAATGGCATTATGAAAAGTTTTTTAAAAGATAAAGAATAAGCCACCAAAACCCAATTCCATCACAGATTAAACTCCAGAGCACATGGATACAGTTCATCACAACAAATGAAAGAAATTAAGCTTGTGCAAAAGGTATTAACAACTAACTACAGTGTAACTGCAGTATAAATATAAGCACAACACAAATGCATGTCTTACAAAACACCACCACACTTCAGCCATCTTCAACTACCATGGTATCCAAATGAGCCAAAGTCCAGAAATCAATTTCCTGCTGGGTAATAAATTGTAACAGAAACCCAACACATGCACTTTAAGGCAAGAAATAAACTACAATGACAATTACACATGTGGAGTGGTAGATAATGAGAAGCAGGAATAGGACAAGCATCTAATCTAGAACAAACCTGGTATTTGCTAAAAATACCATCTAGAAGGATAATCTGGAACAGATTATTATCCTATTTCAAGTCCACTTTGCAACTTCTCATTTTCCCATGCAATTCTGCTAAGAAATTTAAGCACTTCAAGCTGATCAAAGAAAGCACAGATGCATACCAACTTTACACTCACGCTTAACAGGCAATTTAATCCCAACCTTCCAAGCAGCCTGTGAAATTTACCTTGGTTTCCTCTGCAGACAGAAACCCTGACAATGCTGTGAGCTGCTACCATGTCATGTAACATAACATATTGCTGCAAAGGAAAAAAAAACAACTCATTATTTAAAAGCAAAGCTAGTCTTCTTCTAAATGTACATTCTATCTCTACAAGTACAAGTGATGAGATTCTTTACTAATACTCTTTTACAACAAAATGATGCTCGGAACATTCTATTAAATATAGTTTAGGAAATTTATGGTCAAATAAAGTTTGAGTGTATCAACCTATACAGGTTCCTGCTTTTAACAACATTCTGGAAGCACATACACAGTGCCACAAAAAATGTTATAAGAACATTTGGTCATTAATATACATAAGTAAAAACTGCAGTAGTTGTTTGAACTCAGATTAAGGTAAGAGGGGTTTTTTGTCTCTGGTATGACTTCAGAGAAAGCAATTTAAGGATAATTACTACTGTGATTTCCATCAGCTACAGCTAAGCCTACAGTGAAAAACGTATCACCAATTTAACAATCCACTTGTCTGGCTGGTGCTCAATTCCATCGAACGTTTTCAAACAGAAGGAAACAAACAATGTAAGAAGGAATCACTACTGCCATCACTACTGTACAACTTGGTACATAAACTTGTGTCCAGATTTTATTTAAGTGAGTTAGTGTTTCTGTTATCCGAGGTCAACGTGCTGATTCAACAGCACGGAAAGTCAGCAGAGAAGGGTCTTGAAGAGAACTGTAAATCCAGACTCTTTCAGCTCAAAGAGGGAAAATCCACAACAATATTCTACCTGCATGCCTCTGAAAAATTCTTAAAGGTTTGTAGGCAACTTCACACCAAAATAAACCAACCAGTAAAAAGCTGAAAAGACACATCTATTTTCTTTGAACTTACCTTTCTAATGGTGTAGAGTGAGCTAACAATGGATATTACAGACATGATCACAATTGCTAATGCATAGTAGTGATATTCATCAGTGATCCACAATATCACACTGAACAACTGAAAAATGTAAAAAGGGTTGAGAACCTAGAAGAGTGACAGAACATTAAAGTTACACCAAAAGGTCACATGCATTTTCCATCAGAAGAGTCAGAATCATCCTCCTCCTCCATAGAGGAGATAAACCTTTCAGTTCTTTATGTATGATTTTTGTCTATTTGCAGAATGCTCCCTCTTTTTCACTACTTTCTCAACCCCTCAAAAGCACACTTCTCACTAAAATAATACACTAAAATAAGACTGCATGCATTTTCCCCTCAAAGCAAAATGACAGAAACATCTGATGCATCTTAAGTTAACAAGTCTTAAATTAAATGTTACTATCAATTTCTTATTAATAAATGCACCAACAGCTCAAGTTCTTACTCCATTAGTTCAGGTTGGACAGTTTCTTTGTTCAAAAGTTTCTAGCATGTATTATGACAGAACATGGATAACAAATGAATTCTGACAAATTTTCTAACATCCTTGCTAAGGCACCAGATTGTGAACTCCGAAGAGCTTACAGCTAACGTCTGTTAAGCTTGGAGAGCTCAAAAAATAAATGTCCATATAATTTTGCTTTACAGTGCTGGGCTGTAGGGGAAGGTTTCCATTTTACATTACTATTTGAAGACCAGCCCAACAGTCATTGTACTTACAGTAACTTTTAATTACATATTTTTTCTTTTGATTTGTTAAAGAAAAGATCTTACCTCCTTAATCAGAAGCTTAAAAATGGAAGGCACTTTCACAGCAATTTCATTTACTCCATAGAATGCCTTTCTGCGTTAAAAAATAAAAAGATCAAAAGACAGTTAAAATTTTTATAAGAAATCTTACTCACTTCAAAATAATTCCATTAATATGAGAAAGTATAAAATATTACTTAATCTGTGGTCCCTTTTATTTATCATATTGTTTCAAAAGGCATTTATCAGAAAACATTTACCCAGTGACACATTCCTATATGAAGATAACTGTTTTATACTTCAATTTAAACTGTCGTTTAACTTTTAAGTTCTTTTCATAATAAGATTTCCCTGCAAATGCATATAGGTCCAATGTTATTAAACATGTCATTCTGAAAGCAAATATGGGGTTCTCATTAACCCAAGCTCAAGTAAGTGTTAACTCTTACCCTGCAGTAAAGACACTGTTTTCATGGTTCTGTACCTTAGTTTTTATTCCTAGCATGAAGAAAGGCAAAGTATGGCTGAGGGCAAGAAATTAACCTGTGATAAGATCTGAGCTGGTTAAATGACACTGACATGTAAAAGCCCTTAAAGGACGTTCTTAAGGAAACGGCTTCTCTTTTAGAAAAAGCCACAAATTAACAGAAAATAGACTGAAGAGCAAGCAGATGTTTCCGCATTTTAAATTTTAAGAAGGTCTTATAAAAACACAAAAAAAACCCCCAAAAACCACCAGCCAGGAATGCAACGAACACAAACTATTCTAGTTCAGGTAATGGTATCAATAAATTAAAACACCAATAATTCAGTACATATCTGCATTTTTACAATATACATTCCAGCTTGCTGTCCACACTTGAGAATCAAGATATCCCTGCACTATATACCACAAAGCTACATTTTAAAGGTTTTTCCTAGACTAAGTTCTCCTCTGGAACAGGTTGCTCAAAGAGGTGCTGGGCGCCTCATCCCTGGAAACATTCCAGGCCAGGTTGGACGGGGCTCTGAGCAACCTGATCTGGCTGGAGATGTCCCTGCTCCCCGCAGTGGCCTGAACTAGATGGTCTGTAAAGGTCCTTTCCAACCCAAACTATTCTACAGTTCTATGATTCTAACTATGCATTTAAGTATGCTTGAGAGGCATGCTTGCATAGTTAGTCTAAAACAGCATGTTAAGAAAAATTAGTATTTTTTTACCCCAGTTATTTCTTGCCAACAAGAATGAAAAGAAAAAAAACACAGAATGCCTTTAGCCCCAACCAACCAGACACAGATCCATACACCTGTGATACTAACTAAGCTTTTAAAATGAAAGCCAAAGTCCTGGGAAGTTTCGGGCTAATCTTCCAAAAATAAGTTAGTTACAGTTTAGGTCAGGTTTCCTGCTTCCTGGCCTCCAATATTACTGATTAGCCATTGAGTACGCTATCTTCTCTTACAATGACCACTAGCCAAGGATGGGAAAGAAAACAAGAAGCAGAGTGATTTCCAATGGTGTCCCTTCGAGCCTTCAATAATTTGCAGCTTGAGACAAATGCGCATCTTTCCAGCTAAAGAGCCTTTGATGGACTTTTCCCCTGCAAATCAGTCCATTTGCCTCTGAATTCATACATGCCTTTAAACAATGACAGTGTTATGGTAACATGTCTGTCACTTAAAAGTGAGTTATGTGGAAAGTAACTACTTTGTTTTACATCAACTGCCAATTTTCACTGTATACCTGCCAACATGACTGAAAACATAACTGCTTGCTATTCTTTTTCTACACTCATTTTATTTCAAAATGCTAAGTAGTAAACACAATTTCAGAAATACATTCTACAATTATTTTAAGCAATAGTTCCAATTCCCATGGCCAGTGTAGTATGAGAAGTGTAATCTAACACAGTATGAGAGACTAGCTCCTACTCAATGTATAGGTAAGAAAAACTAGAATGTCATACATCTGACAATCGTCTTCGAAGGAAGTGTAAGAGCCTGTCTGTAAAAACCAATCACTCAATTGTCTTCTAGTTCTGTTAACAATTTGCATATAGGTAACAATGAAAACTATTCTTCCCTCAAATATTGTAACATTACCTGTAATCATGCATTCCCTGCGTCAGTCCTGTGCTGTGTTCGTTATGAATTGAAGAACAGAATGTAGATTCATCTAGACCTCTAAGTGAAAGAAAAAGTCAATAAGTTATTTAAGAAACCTGATACTTAAAATTAAGTATTCAGTAACTCAAAAGAGTTAGATCTTTGCCAAGAATTACACTGTATTACAAAAGAACAAAGTCTATGGATTAATATTTTTCTAGCTATTTTTGTCACAATTGCAGATACCAATGAGATGTTAAAAGCAGTTCTTGTTGACACATCTCACTCTGTAGGATGGTCATATCCATTTCTATCAAAATGGAGATACACTTAAAAACGAAGTAACATACTAGCAAAACTAGTAAGCAAGTTTTATAAAATGTTATATGAATCAATATGGGTTAATATTTCTTCAAATTATCTTCATTTGCCTCTAAGACATAATGGAAGCATTTTGGACACCATTATTATCAATTTATCCAATAAATCTATACTGAAACTATTTTACAGCATTTTGCTATCAAAATTTTATCCATGACTAGGTAAAGCACAGTCTACATTTCAAGTACGTCCTTATCACTGGAAGACTCATCCTCACGGGACTTTTCTACATACTGTGAAAGCAAATGCTGTAATTTAAAAGATCTGCAGATAAGCAAGAACACCTGAACTATCACAGTGTTTATAGCTATGGGATCACTTCAGCTAT
Organism: Tetrax tetrax; assembly: GCA_009806455.1. Lineage (NCBI taxonomy): Eukaryota > Metazoa > Chordata > Aves > Otidiformes > Otididae > Tetrax > Tetrax tetrax. The sequence goes on along the minus strand of WHYT01013624.1, from coordinate 27,842 downwards.
CAAACTCAGTAAGTCAGACATGTCCAATATCCAGGCATTTTCTACAGACATACTTCCAAAAGGCTTTCACAGATGACACAACAAAACCAGCACTATTCAACACAAGTATTTTTTATACTGGATAATATATTAAGTTATCTACTAAAAAGGATTCAAAGTTCTCCCAGTAAAGAAAAAAGCTTTATTGTGTATATACAGTAAGAATTATTTCTATTTTTTAGACCATAGGAAAAGTGTTAAACATCCTCACTATCGCAAAGGCTAGGACTGTGTTTCTGCCAACTTCTCATAAAAGAACAGAACGTGAAAATGTTAATGTGTAAATCTGGCCACAGGATTTCAAGGTTTCCCTAAAATTTTTGAAGTTCAAGGATTTTAAAATTACAACTTTTATATGAATAAATATACAATTCTCTGTTAATAACTGTGCCTTTCCTCCTATTCTATCCCAAATGATTCAGTTTTTCTTCTGCTGCACAAAAAGGAACGTAACAGTGGGTTTAAGAAGGGCCCCTAAAACACGGGCTTTATACGTGAATATGCATACGTATGTCTGTAACGTCCATGTGAACACAAAGCTCCCAGCAGGATGTTATCGGCTTTTTACGGTTCTGTTACAGTACTCAATTCCCACAGCACTTTAAAAAATCCCTGTCTGCACACAGTTTATTACATAAAGCACTTATCAACTCGCTCCGATTCAGTTGACACTAGCTAAAACCAAACAGACAATACAGGGCCAAAGTTGCATCCTCTTTGGCTATGTGACCAAGTCTGATTCAGTTTAAGAACAATTACACTTGCATTTCCTGTGTTTAAAAAAGTGGTCTTAATGTCACGTTATTAAAAAAGAACAGTGATATGAAACTCAAGCTCTCATGACAGAATTAGTTGCCCGAGAAATCTTAATTTGCTTTTCTTCTGTATCATGCTAAGTCTTTAACTATGTGATTTGGCTCTGGTACTCACATAATTGACAACACTGAGTAAATTTATCTTCCTGATACAGTGTTGTGCTTAGATCACAACACAGCTCTGTTGCTTGCCTTATGGATTTTACTACAAAGCCCTCAGTCTCATAACCTGTCTCTTTAAAAATATTAACTTGATTCTATACCATGCTATTAGGTAATACCTATTTACGGTTTTTTACATAAGAAACTGAAGAGCAGATTAATAAAAAGTATCTCAGTGAAGGATAAATGTTTAAGACTTCTTTTCAGAATATTTATCACTAACAAGTTCAGCTATTATTCCGCAGGTGGTATCCAGTACTTCGCTATCTGATCATACCTAATTCACTTTAGAGAAAAGTTACACCAAACTCTCATTCTTATTTGACCTTGTGCAAAAGTCACTTAGTGCTCTGTCAGTATCAGGTATGTCTCTGATCCAGCTGTTTCTCCTCTTTATTATTAAATTACCAAACACTGGAGTCCAGCTCAGCTACAGTACCCGACTAAGCAAGTGGTCAGGCTCAATTGTTGCTAGTACATCAAACAAATGAAAGTTTGGCATATTAGCAAGAATGTGATTGAATAAATGCTCAAATAACTTTACAGGCATATCTGAGATTTTTCGAGGGCTTATAAATTGGCTGAGTTATCACAAGAACATCAAAAGGCACAGTCAAACAACCAACAAATGCCAAGTTTCAAGTCACTGCTTTAATGCTAAGAACATTTGTTTCTAAACACAGTGTCATATGGTTTTTTTCCCCATACCTGTTCTTAGCATAAAAGCATAGTTTTGAGGTTTTTTAAATCTCATCTGTAGGAAATATTCCCTTTGAACAGTTTAAATTAGCAACACTATAGGCATGAAAACAGGACCCTGTAATGCAAAATGACAAGCGTCACTACCTACACCACTGTAATTCACGGGAGGCTTAACATACAAAATGCATACAAAGCTTTAATTATTTATACATGAACTGAGACATTTCCACCCTCCCAGAGGAGGAGTACCCATTTTTATAACTGCTCGTATTATGATCATTTCTTTACTTTGTTGTCATTGATTATACCTTTCCATACTATTTGCATACACTTTTTTAAAAAAAAAAAACAAAAAACATAAGTATGTTCCTTCTTACAGAAATTTTGGCTATTTTTCTTTCCTTCACTTACTGCTCATGAGTTTTTTCCCATACATAGCACTTGGACTTTTCCACATAACAGTTCAAGGCAGTGAACATTGATTTAAGTTAAAAAGACATTGTATTTCTGATGTGAATTTCTTATTTTAACAAGCAGTTGTCAAAACCAGAGAAGTTTATGCTCATTTAACTTGTTAGCATTATGAGAAGCCCTTATCAGTAGCATCAGAAAAAAGACCTTTCTTCTTCAACCCTAAGGTCATGCAACAGTGCTGCTGGATAAAAGAAAACACAGTGCATCCCATTCAGTGAGCGCAGCTAGTACTGCTCACTAAAAGATGTTTTCTATCAATGCAAGAGACCTTTTTTTTGATACTAAAGAGTAAGAAAAAAGGGAACAAATTCAGCCCAACCAGACTAAAATGTAGCAGCACAGACTTATACAAAAGTGAGCAATAAGGTTTTTTGGTGAATTCCCCTCTTCCTATATACTCCTTTTGGGTCCAGCTCAGCAGCAACACAAAAGATAAGCTATCCCATCAGAAGGAAAGTTTTGAAAAGTTTACAGAAGGAGAACTACTGTCTATAAACAGGTGCTCTGATTCTCAAATAACACTCCAAGAACAGGCAAAAAGCCTGCAGAGGCACGTAGCCTGTCACCCTATGCGAATCATGCTCAATAGAGGTAGACTAAACAAATACCTTTTTCCCAAAGTCACACTGAGTTAAAGTCTCCCCGCTCTCACTATGGTTCAGAGACTCAATGAGCTAAAACAGCCGGTCAGAATAAGATACCAACTTTCACCATGTTCTTGGGCATGCTATTCTATTTTTTTAAAATGCAGTTTGAAGCACAACACAAAACCAGAAAGTATTCTTACCGTACAACATCAAAACTCTGAACTGAATCATTCCAGAAATACTTCACGCTGTGATGTGTGAAATAACGAACCTGCAAGGGCAGACATGGATATTAAACTAGCACCACTTAACATCTCTCTTCTGACTGACTTTATTCTGAACAGGGAATTCAGAAAATCTTCACTGAAACATGAACAGTTTTTGTTCAAAAATAATCTTTCAAGCATTCCACAATTTCCAGTAACAGACTATTGAGGAAAAGATTTGTGCTCCACCCAAAGAATGAGTTAGCCTTTTAGACAAAAGAAGTAGCTCACGTGTACTGTATTGTATGTGTTTGCTCTACTTGACATACTTTCAAAATTAGCAAGTGTAGTATTTCAGGTTTACTTACAGGCAAATATTTTTTCAAATAATTTTTATTTTCTTCTGCAGTAGATTCACAGAAATGAACAGCATGGCCATTTGAAACCTTGTGTACAAGAGCGTTGGGATTCTGTAAAGGATTGGCTCCCAAAGATGGCATAATGCGAACCTTTGCACAAAACCACATCTTGAACTCATCCTTAAAAAGAGGGGGGAAAAATGAGCTGGTTGAAACAGCATTTAAACAGCATTTTACAACAGCTGTAGCAAAATTTGTCAACAATAGATGGAAAATTAGCAGAGCCCAATATCACTGCAGAAGATATTGTCAAACTAATATTAGCTACCTTAAGAATACATTTTCTTTCCACAATTCTAAAAGCATATTTTTCTGCACTGAAAGATATGTTTTTAAGCAACGAGTCTCAGTACTTGAATTTTGACATCTGCAGCTGTCGTAGTTCAATTTAATGCAGTTGTTCTATACTAGGAGGAAATATAGGATTCCAATGCATCTAGCTGCACCCACACTGCAAATTCAAATAACTGAGAACTTAATACAATATCATAACGAGGGACTGTACACGGCAATTGTGGAGGAAGAAAATCACTTGAAATCAAGCCACACTTGGGTCCACATTTACACCTTAATTCAACAAATGTATCTTTGCTGAACAAGCGAGAGAAAAATCTGAAAACCATGTTACTAGGCTGTATGAACAAGGTATCCGCTCTGTAACTTGTGATGACAATAGCATTCATATATTTGATTCTTAAAATCCAAAAGCAAAGACTTTCTTTTTGCTCTGTCCTCTGCAAACAGTTGTCAGTCTTCCCAAATGGGCAACAAAGTTCTGCACTGCTGTAAAACCAAACCATGTCTACACTGCAGGCAAGGATTTGTATATTCTAACAAGCAGCAAGAGGGATGTGAAACAACTGCAAACTTGCAGAAGCGCATCCTCCTGTGGACTTACAGTTGTTCTCAGCAGAACCACTTCACAGTCTTTAAGCGTAGTCCTTTTGCAGGTTGCTTTCACACGCCACTGAGGCATCCAGTAGAGGAGGAGGAGAAGAAAGCCACCAGAACAGATCACTCCTACAGTAACTAGCACCAACTTCCAACGACATAGATCATAACCATAGATCTCCTGCATGGAAACAGAGAAACAATCAACAAACAATGACCCTCTTAATTACTCTGGCTCAGGAAGGCAACACTAAGTTTTCATAAAGTGCAGTATTTAAAGTGAATCAGATTTCAAAATAATTTTCTCCTTGTTCTTTTCTGGTTGAAGGACAGATTTAAAAAACTTAATATATGACAGGGAGGCAACAAAAAAAAAGAATTTTCTTGGTCAGAAATAGAAAGATCAGTAAAAGCCTCATAAAGGCAGAACATCCACATGTTTAAAACACTTCATTGTAGCACCTGTCTCCTCTCTGCACTGCTCGGAAAGGACCAAGGTTGCAACACAACCTGCCTGAACTCCCAGCGAACAAGCGTGACAGCACCAGCCACCTAAGCTCTGAAGAGCAAAAGCATACTTGGTTTTGTCAAGTGCTCATTTTACCACGTTAGCATTTTGTTAGTTAGCATACATAGTTTTGAATGCCAAGTTTTAGGTGCTAGCTGTATTTCATACTTTTCAAACAAGTCTGTATATGTATCTGTCAAATACTACTTTTTAGTAGAGAAATTGACTTATTTTGCACGCTATTTAACAACAAACTACTGTGAAACATTAGAAACAGCAAGACACATTGTCAAAGGTTCTGTAACATGCACCAGCTGGAAAAAATCCTCTCTCCCATTAAAAAACCCCACAAAAATATTAAGTGTGCCTTGGTCAAACGTAAGTACCAACTTAACCTGATGACAGGCAGGAACAGAAAATGATTCAGTGACTTACTAGATTTGTGTTTCTGAGTTTCACATTACATCATTAGGTTATGTTTCCTGCTGTAAACGGGCAATGAAGTTTCCCATTGAGTCTCACTCACATTGTTCACATAGACACCAACTTTTTGCAATTTTTTGTTGTACTTTTCATTAAACAATGAATTCCATTAGAAATTGTTGAAACTCCTTTCCTAAGAAACGTTTTTTTGACAAGTTTGTTCTGCAGCCTTCTCAGCTGGCAAAAGGCAGAGAAAAAAAACCCATTCTGTTCTTCTGGGGCAAAAAAAAAATAAATTATTTCCTCTGAAAAGCACTTGTTTTAGTGATCAGACCATCAGCATCTCAGTTTCATTTTTGGTTGTAAGGTGTATTTGCCTACTCTCTATATTACAACTGGCCTAGTGAAGAGCAGATGTTCCTAGCAGGGTGCATAACGGTGGAACAAGGAAGTCCCTAACAGTTTCTGCTGCCTCTAGAATGGGCTAGAAATTTAAAGATCAGCTGTCACTATTTTACTGTCAAAGCTAACTGCTGCATCTTCCAGGTCAAACAGTAAGAGATATTATTGGTCCAGTAGGAAGCAAAGTTTATGTGCTACCAAATACTTATAGAACTGCCTGCCATGCTTTAGAGAGTGGGTCTTACCTGCATAATGCAGAGTACAGTCAGATTATGGAACATTAATCTGTTTTAAATTACAAGAAAAAAGCGCCAGGATTTGAGGTGGTGGGGAACCAAACCACACAACCCCACTTTGCTTCCATTTGCCTTTTAAAAAAAGGATGCTGTTAAGTACCAAAATCTGTTATTAACTGGACTACCGATCTCAATGTAGCCCACCCAGCAGCTTGGCAAAGGCTTCCAACACAAACATTCCCTAGACTAGATTTCTTAATACCAAAAAAGATTATCAAGGATAACCTTATAAAATTACTAAGCTGATTTAAACTGAGACAGTTCACTTCCTGGTACAGTATGTCTCATTTAGAGAGAAAAGCAGAAAAGGTGTTTCTTTCACTGTACAAAAATAGAGGAACAGAACGAATTACCATCTCATCCTCCTCTGCTTTATTGACAAATTTCTTTTCTTCTTTCTCCATGTTTAGTATGATATGAAACTTCTCAACTTGAGATATGGAAGACCTTTAACAACAAAAGAATTAAAAATTGAAGCAATATTACTGATTTTATACATAAGTATTAAATTGTTTCGAGTTATTTTCTGTAAGGGCATACACAAAAATACACTCACAGCATATTAATAAAGATCTCAGATTTGCACTGTTACTAGTTTCAAGTAGTAACGACTCAAGGAGCTGTAGTAAAGCTTTCAGATTTAACAGTGGATGAATAGAAGTGAAATATTGCAGAAACAGCAGGCTTTGAAGTAGGGAACAGAGTCTGTACCCACTTAACTTGGTTACATTGCACATGCAGCAAGCAGGTTTTGGTACGTTCTACAAGCTTCATGATGGAAACGTAAATTAAAACTGTATCAAAAGCTTACAAGTAGGTGAAGATTACACATTTCTATCATTCTATACTGTCATAGCTCCAATCAGACGCTTTAAGAAGTCAGGCTATCCTCCACGAGGAAAGGCATTGTACTCCTGAGACGTGCATTTCTCATCTGAGCAGAAAAATAAGTATGTGCTAAAAAAAGTTTAGGCACCAGTTTGATATTTCTAAATCAAGACACGCTTCATGGTCAGTTAGTCTTTTCCCTTCTTTATGATTATTTTATCATTCAATTTGTACCAATGGGTTCACTTCTTATTGCAAATCTCTTAGAGCTACAAATCTTTGAGAATAGATTACGACCACAAGTAGTCTTCAAGTGTTAAGGATTCACTGTCATACAACAAGTAGATATTGTAATTTTTCATACAGAAGGCTGTTACAAAAAAAAAAAACACAACAAAAACAAAAACCAAACACAACAACAAAAAAAAACAAACACTACAAAACCAAACACAAGGTGAAAGCCAACCACTTAACTTCATCTCAGCTGTCCATTGAAGACCAGGATGCCACTATTCAAAATACTTCTTATTGATACAAGCACACCCATTACCAAGTTCTTTGCTGTTATTAACTCTCCAACATTTTCACAAATCAAATCACCAGACTCCAAGTCAGATCCTCTCAAAGCCAGCCCCTGGGTCCATACACTTACATCCAGCAGCAATGTCAGCTTCAAAAGGCTTCCTCCCAACTCCCGCAGTTTATCAACATCATCACATCCTTGCGTGATTTCTGCAAGCTACCACCTCCTTTCCAATTAAGCCAACAAGTGAAGCAGGACCTAACAGAAAAGGTGTATTTTGGTGCTCAAATCTGGGTCTCCTCAGAAATCTACTCTCACTGCTGAACAAGGTCCTAGAGGGACAAACACACACTGGAAGCAAAGAACTGCATCACAACACAGGGCCCAGCCACAGGTGAAAAACAGCTCAGCACTTCATAAATCAGTGCTTGATACAGTTTGTATTTTGTTCTGTATGGAAGGAAGCTAATTTGATAACAACCATCTCCTTTGACAGAAACACCAGCTCGCACGCTCTTTGCTTTGTTAAGCTGAAATTTTCTCTTCCTATCCAATACTGAACTATGAACATCTTTCTTACTGAAGACTTAGATTGGAAATTAAGCCAAAAGATGTGCATCACTGATACTTCCTGAGCTGTTATACAAGTAAAACACTGCTACTTTTCCTCACTGAAGAGTTTTTTTTTATGCTGAGAAACATATACATATGAAACCAGTTATAGTCTATCCTAAACCTACACAAGACTGCCAAGAAAGCTGCTGAGAACAATCTTTGAATTAATAACTTCATACAACTTCATGTCCACCATACAAATCGCATTTTCAATGAAGAAGTCATGCAGTCAGAAAAACTTTAGTGCAGTTACAGAATTATACTTCTAATAGAGTTCACAGCTCCGTGAAAGAATTTAGATTTATCATACCTGAACTAGTCTGCTCTTAAAAAAACATGCATTCCCTGCTAAGTGCACTGCAACATCAAAAACAGTGCTTGCAGGCAAAACTCCAATCTTGATGAACGTATCTAGCAACAACCATACTTCATACAAGAAAGCACCAGGTGGCAAAACAAATGCAAACAGCTTCAAGATCAATAAATCTCAACTGAGATTTCCATACAGCCAACGCACCAGAACAGGCACTGTTCAGGACACCGTGTCAGCACGTCATGCCCTGCTGAAAGTTGAGGCTGAACACCACCACGGGCCCCACAACGCCGCTCTCTCTGGAGGTGACTTCAGGCTGCTGCTCAGACTGAAGAAAAGCAGCAGCATCTCAGCAATTCAGAAGAGACTTCAGCAGTCTGGATTTGATCTTTACTGCCTTCCTTCTACAATATGGTGGGAAATTAAACATTTCAATACTTTAAACATTTAAATATTCAAATATAAGCCTTGGTCTTTTCAGACGACAAGGGAGTACAACATTTTACTACTACTCGAACTGAAGTGAGGTTGAAACCCACTCACAGGAAGCAACGTGGACTCGGGAATATTCAAATATAAAGTGATTCTGATGCAAGGGCTGCCACTCAGCCTCTCTCCAGCACAAGCTCCTTGAAATGAATAGCTAGAGAAATCCTTTCCCCCTCTAACAAACTGAAAATAGCAACCAAAAAGCGCTATTTCTTTTAAAGAAAGGGGCCAAAACCAATGGAAACAGTGAAAGTTACTCTCACTCCACTTACATAATTTTTCGTCACTGAGATACTATTGTATAGCTAAGTATATTCTAGAGTCAGAAAAGTAGGAAATATCCAAAAGGTCTGTAAAAGAAATGCTGTTTGCCACTGAGACTAATTAAATCACTTGCAACATTTTAGAACAATATAAGTATATATTTCACAAATTGTAAGTGATCAGCTGAACAATGTTTGAACTGTAAGTACTTCTAAAAGCATATGTTTCATCGCAAACTTAAACGGCAAGTTTGCAACTTAAAGGAAAAAGAAAAGTGTATAAAAATTAAGTTAAACTGCATTTGCTATTTGCCTCTGTCCTGAAGAGTACATAGCTGTGAGTAGAACAGCACCTGCAGTTTGAAATGTAAGTCAACATTATTTTGGAGCTAAAGTAGATCACAAATTGGATCACAGGAGAAATTAGAAATTACAGCAGTATACAGACTTAAAACTACACACATCCCCCACAGTGAAGAAAATGTTGCACCTTTTCTGAATCACTACACCAATATTTATTTGTTGATCTATCCTGACCAAACAACCAGGATACTAAGCAGTTTTACCAAAATATTTACAGGCAATAAGCATTTGTAGCAACAGTATAAAAGGTGCAAGTGAACTCATGGCATATTTATTAAGGAAAACGTTGTAAAAGAACCTCAGTAAATTTCAATCAGTACGCCTGAAGAGTTCTGTGAGTCACGCTTTTGAAGAACTTATCCGAAGTCAGTTTTCTAATAGTCAGCATAATTAAACTACTTCAGTGCAAATTTTACCCTTCAATTTTGATTTAGGAAGGTGGGAAGCAAAGAGATCTTCCCTCTGTTCTCCTCCACATATGCCCTAGGTCCATAATCCTTAAAAAGTAACTCTGTTTTAGCATACATACACTGTTGTAATCAGTTTATTATTCTAGCTTTGCAGTTAAACTGGAAAGTTTCACAATTTCAAGAGAAAAATTCCAAGGTCTGGAACAACTACAGCAACAAAGGAAACTTTTGAGATCTCCTGCAGTCACTGGGTAATTTAAATACCAAGTTTCTCAGATAAAAATATAATTTTGACAGCTCAAGTTTTTAGTAAAATCCATGTATGGATATGCACAAAAAATTAGCAAATGTCAAGCTGTTACATATGCTTATGCTCAGGCATCATTTGTCTGCTTAAAATACACAAGTAAATAAACTTACAAACTTCTATCTTAAACATTCCCTATTTTATTCTTTTGAGATATTTGTAGAAATCCTGAGATAACTACAAGAGTGTCTCTTACCACCACGCAGCCCAGCAGCTGTCCTCTGCGCTTGCTTTTGTTAACGCCAGCCAGTGAGGCAGTTCTTAATAACGGAGACCCTATCTACAAGGGAAGTCCTGACAAATGAACTATTTTGTCTAAAATCTAAAAAAAGTCTCCAAGGGCTTTTCAAACTGTTATCAAAAGATTAACACATCAAAGAAAATTTGGCACTGCTTGGAATGCTTTTTTTTTTTTTTTTTTTTTTTTCCTCCTTTCTCTTCCCTCCAGTGTGGCTGAACAATTGCAAGACCGTGGCCGGGCTGGCGCGGACGCTGCGCTTCCAGGCATCGGCCGCCCGGTCCAGCTCCTTGTATTCCAACCACAAACGCCTCACCAGGAACCTGCAGTTTCAGGTCTGTGCACGAGTCCTGATATTATCTGTCCAGCTAAAAACATTCGTGCTTCTGACCAAACCCTTCCTTGTACTTAGTGTTGTGAGTGAAGACAACAACATTCATTTTGGGGAGCTAACCGATGACCAAGGTGACCGGTAAGAAACACACACATTTCTCACTCGCAGCAATTTACAGTTTATCACAGAGCATAATGAAGCAATCACATACTCCAAGTTAGGCAGCCTTTAGCTAAGACAGATAGCTTGCTCACTACCTGAACATTACAGAAGTAGGTTACCTTTCTGTACAGGACAAGGATCAAACAGCACTGCTTTGGTAAGAAGACAAAGGGCAAATGAAGAGATCCAGCAAAGCAGACAGGAAGAGTGAGACACATGCATGAAAGAGGCCAAATTTCAAAGTCACCTATGTGCAGACATTAATTAAGTCAATTTTCCTCAGCTCCCGACATAATCATTGTCATTAAATAAACCAAGCATTGTAGATTTCTACAAGAAGATAATTAAGAGCAGAAAAACAATTGGCCTGTCCAGAAAAAGATCACAATATAGACCAAAAATTAATCATATTCCTGAAATCTGATCTAGTGTCTTACTAAATGAGCAGCCTGGCTCTCCTGGGTCCAAAAGGATCCGTTATGGTATCTTTATGGGCTACTGACAGACTTTTCAAGTCCTTTTCAATAACTTACCACAAATACATCCTCCATTAAGAAACACTTCACAGCTCAGGAGTTGAAAATTAAGTTTCTAAATGGCTTGATGTCATTACAAGTCTTTCAGATTTCTGAATTAAAAAAAAATATCTTGAACAGCCATTCTTAACTGCAGATAGTGCCTGTTGCATATCAGACACATTCTCTTCACTCTTATCCTCACTAGCTGTCAAAACACAGAAATCCCTGTTTTGTTTTGAAACTAGGAAGTAAAACATTATTTCAGTCACTCTGAAATTAAGCATTTCTGCACTTTAGAGCCATACTTCCAACTCTTTACAAGGAGAAGGAATCACTCCAGCAAGGTAACAGACCTTAGAAAGGCAGCGTTCAGCACCAGGGCTTACATCCACACCCTGACAGCAGTTACCCGAGTCCCTTTTTTCCACGCGTTACAGTGAAGATTTTTGGCACTCATGAATGGATGTACAGGAGGTAAGCAATTGCTTTATATACACAAAACACCAACTAATGCTGAACCTCTGCCACCTTGGCAGTTACAGAATTAAAAATTGAAGAAGTATTTGAACTGGAAGTGCAATAACAGGCCAGGAAGAAATATCAACGTACCTTCTGAGAATACATTTGGTTTCAAAATACATTCAATTTCTCAGAAAAGATCAAAATGCAGCCTGGACTATAGCTGACCACTAGCAGCAGCAGATGGCAGTTAATTTTACAAAGGAATTGACAGAGGAAAAGTGCACGCTTTTGCCCTGTCGTGGAAGCCAGTTTTCCACATCACCCTACACGGGCTGTGTATGACGTGCTGCATGGGAGAACCTGGCACATGCAAGGAGATGGTGCTTTGGAAAACAGTTCTGCACTCATATCTCAGGCTGAATGTCAAAATGTGTTTTTTGAAATTTGAACATTATAAAATATGTCCATATGCATGATAAAAAAAGTACCTCTTATCCAGCTACTAGCAGTAAAAAAAAAAAAAAACAATGAAAATGCTTCTTCAAAATTATTCCAGAAAGATTAAGAAAAAAGAAAAATCTGTTCTTGACCCAAGATCTCCTTTGCCATCCTCCCCATGAGACCTCCTGGTCTACACAACACTTGGCAGCACTGGTCATGCAAAGCTGCACTCAACACATTGCTTTCAACGCGTGTGTAACAGTTAATCTGATGTCAGGTCTGCCAGCAGCCGAGGAAAGTTCTAGGTATAGCTTAACAGATCACATTCTAGAAAAAGCACTTTTAAAAGGAGCTATAAAAATAGAAGGAAAAGTCTTATCAGCTATTGCTACTTGAGCCTGCAGCTCCTGCCCATGCCAACTGCCAAAGAGTTCCACATACAATACCTGAAAAGCTGAATCTAAAACATTGACTTCACTTAAAATGTGCAGTACCAATAAATAAATGGAAAAGGATGCAAGGCTAAGATGATGTAAGGAAAAAATAAAGACAAAAAAAGATTTAGGAGCACATTCTTCTCAAACTATATCACACAACACGCTGCACACTTGAAAAATGAATAACCAAAAAGAGCAAACTTGAACAGAACATTTCAAGCTTTCAAGAGCTGAAATCAAAGCTTCTGCCTACGGTGTCTTCGACAAAAGTCCCTTCTTTACTTTCCAGTCCTTCTCCTTTACGTAAGAGGTCCTTCACATCTATGTAGATAAGGTACTATTTCCTAAAATTTCTCCACTGGCTGCTTTTGAAAAGACTGGCAGAACTTGCAGCCACTGAAAACAGAAAAAGGCCATTTTTAAACAGACTTGCAATCACAAATGTTGATTTCAAAGGCCATAAGAACGCCCTGCTAAAACCCACATAATACCATCTTGTCTCCAAAGTCTGTTATGAGGATTTAGCCATCCCTCACTCATTACCCTGGGTATCTCCTCAAAGGAAATGGTTTCCAAAGTTCCTTTTTATAGATTCTCACAGTCTTCAAGGAACTCTCCAGCACTGGTGTGCCCGTACTAGGCATTTTTGCACCTCTCCTGTGCACCAATGTTGCCCCATCAACAGTGACAACTTCCACTCAGTACCCAGGACCACAGCCATAGTTTGTTGCAGACGGGATTACGCTACACCCTGGACTCGGAGAGATCCCTACATCTGAGCTGCACCACTACACTAGAGGCTTCTCACACCACCCGGCATGCATGACACCGTGCGCGACATCCTGTCTTTGCCTGCCCCCAAAACGTAAAAGCCACGTCACCCAAAGAACACTTCAAACCGAAACAGATCACTTTATATCTGAGACACTACTTAACCAGAAGTCTGAGGATGTCACATTTTTGTGACCATAAAAAACAAAGGTCATCACATTTTACTACAGCATGCAGTATGGTGAGCTTATGTATAATCTAAATCTATTTGAAAAGCTTTCAGTGTTATTGCAACATATCAGTATTTTCACAAGTTTGTAGTCCACATTACAAACGCAAAAAACACTCTCCTTGAGAGACATCTTTAACCTGATAAATGCACCTTACATGAACGGAAGGCGATGCAATTAACAGTTCTCCAGTAGCTTGAGGCTGAACCCTTAAATACGAAGTTATCCACAAAATGTACCACAAATGCTTGGGTAAGACATACAAGCTGAAAGAACTACAGAAGATCAAAAATCCTCCAGCTATATTTTGAAAGGAGTTAAGGTTATAATTTGTACTACAAACAAAGCTTAACACTTTAGACAACTAACCATGCTCTAACAATAAGAATGACATAATAGTTTAATGAATACATGGAAATTTTACAAGTACACGAGCTAAATTTTAACAAAGCCCTCCACTCAATACCTATTTTATCACTTCCCATCTTGGGCTTTCTGTTATAATACTAGCTTTTGTTTCTGTGTTTAGGCTTAAGGAAGACCATTGTATCCAACAATCACCAAACCAAAATTGTATTTACATTTGCAGAGTGTATTCTTTGTAAAGTATACTTTTTGCTTGCTGCAATAGCAATTGCAGTGTTCATAGCAGAATACAAGCTACGCTAAGGAAAGATAATTCTACATCTAACAATAAACTCAGTATCACAATTCATCATGATAACAAAGTACTGTAGCCAATATCATACTCAAAACTTACTAACTGGTCTTCAGATCACTATTTTCAGACCACTTTAAAATTCGTTATTAATATAACAGCACATGCACAAGTTGAAGATACGTTAGAAGAGAATTTAGGAAAGCAGTCGGTGATATGAAGGACAACTACTCAAGCACTTCACCACCCAGCCTTCCCAGCACCTCATTTATCTTACTTCAAGCAGCAGCTATTTACATTAATCAAAGTTTTCAACCAATAAATCAAGCGTCAAAAGTCAAAATCGCCCAAAGCTTGTTCCTACTCCCAGGCAGACAGAAATACAGTCTTTTCTTGTTTCCTTTTCAGATTTCTGGATCTCCTACCGGGCTGCCATGAGGGAAAGAAGACCTGTCCCACAGTCAGGGAATCCAATAAAGCATACATTTATTTTAGATGCTTATTGTTTCTTTCCTCTCTTGGAAGAGTATACCAGGGTTAGAATTCACAGACTCTGACAACAGAGACAATGAAATGTTTTATTTATTCTTGGAAGAGAAAGTTAAACTGTTTCAAATACCTTGGGTAAGGCACAGCGCCATTATACCCAGCATGAGTTTTCAATAGCTGAGCACTGAAGCTGTTTCCAAAAAGACAGTTCCTTTCTCGCATGCGGTTTGAACTTTACTTAGTCCTTCTGTTTGATTAAATAACCAAGACTATTATGGTTAGATAATGGAGATGGCAAAGATGCCCCATCCCAGCACCAAGAGAACCACAAGTATTCTAGCACAGAATTGGAAGTCTGAAGACCCAGATTCAGCAACAATGGGTCCTTTCAAGGAAGCATTTCCCCTCAGGGGTTGTGCCAAGAGCCCAACCTTTCCTGTGTGGCTGCCGCCTTATTGTGCGATGTAGAGTATCTGCTTCCTGGGATATATTTGCTTTTGTAGTATGGATGCTCAGCAAAAGGAGGCAATGACTTTTTTTCCTCTTCCTCTAAATTCTTGGAAAATATTTTTGAGGTTAACATAAGAACACTGGATCCAATTTCTGTTTGCCTGCAAGGAGATCATCAAGTACAACCAGACTAATCACAAGAGATGAACTCTCCTCTAAAGTTTAGGCCTTTAACTCGTTTCCTCAAAGCACATACAGTTAGCATATAGCTACGACTACAGCGTAGCTCAAGAACCAATCATACTCACCATAAGCGAGCAAGCAATCTGCTTTAGCGTTTGTCTTTCCCATCGTTAAGTATGACTTAGTACCTTCCATTGCTTTCAGAACAGCATTCCGAGACAAAGCAGCAGTATTTCTTCACACTTTTCTGAAGCTGTGATGTAAGACTTAAAGATTCTTAAAGTTCAACTATGTGATGGCTAAATGCACACACAGAGAGTACTCCAGATTAACAGAAACAGCATCAAATTGTACTAAATTGTACTCATTTCTAAACATTTATCCTGTAAGAAGACCGACCTACGCGTGCAAATAGGTTAAACTTCAGCACCCAAATCTGGCTTCCCTGATGTTTACTGAAAGTACAATTTTTTTAGACAGTCATAATACATTGATACAAAGCCTTAAGTATATGGCATAATCACTTTACTTAGACCAGAGACACTTCAAGGAAAGAGCTCTTCTTGTGTGCAACGAACCCACCAACCAATAGAAACACTATGCATGACAAATTGCTAAAACTCTAAATATCACATAACAGCACTAAAAATCAAAGTTAAGAGGTTGTATCAAAGAATTTAACACAATTTAAGATGTTGAGCAGGACAATTTATTTGCCTTGCTCAAATTCTAATAACTGAAATAAGTAACAGAAAAATCTGCAAACAAGTTCCATTCAGAGATTAGACTGCTGAAGACGACAATTTTCTTATGAACAGGAATTTATACAACCTGACAGCTTAGCTCCTGAAAGTGATTAATTTACTCTCAGAACTGCCATATGAGGTAAGGCGAGAAAACCAAGGAGGGAAAGTTCCACTCTCTATGCCCACGAACAGAAGTTTGATAAAGACAAGAAGAGAACAGACGTACAGGACTGTAACATTTAACTCAATGTCTCCACGCCTGTAACGTAAACTTTGGCCCACATCCATCTAGCTACTATGTCCCAGTCATACAGAACAGTCCTACAAACCCAGAAGAGCTTTAGTGATTTAGTAAACAGTTATTCCTCTGAGCAGGACATCTACAATCCATGAAATTGAATGAACTCACAGCAGCCTACTACAATACATTTCATCATTGTCTTAACTAGCTCCGTTTAAATGACACTTTGCAGCGCTTGTGTACCTCTTGGGGTGATTTCCACAGCATCAGCAGTGGGAGACTTCTGTATAATGGCAGCAGACTCCGCAAAAATCTGACACGTGATCTCCCTTCAACTGCAGCAATCTTCTCAGTACTGATGACAGTCAGTGACAGTCTTTAGACTTGTTTCTTCCAGTAAGCATTAGGTTTTGGCTATCACTCTATTTATAGTTAACTTTTATTCTGCACACTTACCTAAAAGGAGAAACCCTCCTTTAACATAGCGTGTCTAGAGCAATATTTACAACGGCATTTGAACTACCATTTTTAGAACCTTTCTTTCTTTCCTAAACTATAAACTTTTTATGACAGTACTAAGAGATGTAACTGTATTAATGTTCTCTGCCGTAAAGAGGATAGTTAGCTTTCTTAAAATCAAGACTGAAATGTTTTAAGTACATTAAACATATCAAGGAGCACTCTTTCCTCAAGTGTTGACCTCACCAACTGAAATGCCACTGACTAGACAAATTTTCAGAAGTAGCCACTTCTCTGATACCTCTGGTCCAGATACTCTGCTCAGATTTCCCCATCAGCCTTGGTTTTTTCTTAAATGTTAAGTGAAAAGAGAGGTCAGTTTTCTAAAGCACCATTAAGGACTGCCATCATCCTCCACAGACAAGAAGTCTATCCCCTCTGAATGAAAGTAATTGAAGAATAGAAAGCCTAGCTGAAGGCTAATAGAGCTACAAAATAACAGCCTCCTAAAAAGTCAGATCAAATGCGCACCTAGCCCAGCATCCTGAAGACATCACAGGGACAGTCATATAATGATACTTCCCAGTAGACTCTCTCCAATCACAGTGACTTGCAGTTCAAGAGCTTTGTGAGCTAAATATAGTATCATCTTATTTAAAACTAACTGGATTTTTCGTAATTTTAATATTTTTTCAGGTACATTTTAAGCTTGCCAACATCCTGCAAAGAATTCCTGAGTTCATGGGGAAGGATTTTTTTTCCTTATTTTGATCCTCCATCTACTAGCTTCAGCTGAAGCCTCCTACTTCTTGTATTTGAAGGAACAGAGAAGTCACACCTTATTTACTTCCTCCCTTCCACCTGTGATTCTTTCATAAACTGTTTTATTTCCCATCCTTCAGTCCTCTCTTCTCCATGCAGAAACGACTAATGGCTTCCCTTACAGAGGCCACTCCATACTTCTGACCATCCTTGTCAGCATCTTTCACAGTTCTTCTATGTATCTTCCTCACAATGTCTCATTCCCCCCAGAAGAATTTGTACATGGCAAATAACACATTAATGCCACAAATAAGTTAGAAAATAGTACACTAGACAAATAACTAATTAAGATCAGTTAAAAAACATTTTTCAAGAGCAGAAGTGTCTGTTTTCTCTCAGACACACTAAGTCTTTACAGGCAAGTGGAAGAGAAGTCACACATTCCTAGAAGCACCTGCTGGTTACACTAAGTGCTGATGTTAGAAAAAATCATCTACAGAATATAAGCATTAAATACCGTTACATATATTACAATAAAAAAAAATAAATCTATTCCACAGGAATTTGTTTCCAGGCAACTGGCTCTAAGTGGCCGTGGTTCAGCAAGGAGGGTGGACCAGATGACCTCCAGAGATCCTTTAAAACCCCAACCATCCCGTCAGTCTGCAATTCCACTTACCATAGCCAGTGTGTTTTCATAAAAGAACATTCAAACAACAGCAGCTCACAAGATGAAGAGATTTATGACAAACATTTTAACGATTGGGAAAGGTCCAACTTAAATGCTGTTATAACTCACTGTATGAACATGCACTTTGGTTTCTCCTTGGTCACAGCACTCAGGAAAAGAAATTCACTAGCAACTATTTTAACCTAATGAAAGCAAACAATCAAAAAGGTTCTGAAAAAGACTGAAGCTCTGAACATTATGTCTATGGAACATTAAGAAGGGAATCAGACACAAGTTATTGTATTCTAACTACCTATAATATCAACTTGAAAGATATCAAGCCCATTTTCATAGCTCTAATAGACACACTACCACACTTTCAAAACTAAGAAATATTTAACTTAACTAAAATCAAAATTAGCATCCAAGGAAGGAGGATATTCCCTGATGAAGGAAAGCATAGATATAAAACACACACTTTGGGAATCTAGCAAAGATAAGATGGGAGAATATACTGAAACACTGAGCAGATGATCCACCACAAAATACTGCGACATGAACTTAGCAAACTGCCTAGATATAGCTCAATGTCCACAAAATCACAAATTACAAGTCTCCAAGGAAAATGAGCTTTAGAAAAGGTGAACTACTACAATTTAGCAGTAAGTCCACAGAAAGCATTTTCTCAGGGTGCATACCAAAACGTTCTCAACTTGTTACAGCTTCTTCTGTTGACAGTAGCTAACCAACCAGCACAGTTACCATCTGACTACAGTCTATGTATGTTCTCCTACCAATGTTACATATAACAACTGTTACCTGACTTCAGTTGGACAGACAATTATGACATTTAACACACTATTGCTTCCCACACACTTATGTCATCGGAGGATAACAGCAAGCACAAGACACTGAGACACTCTACGTCTGTTCCACATGCAAGATGCAGACTACACAAATTCAAATTTGAGCAAAACACTCCTATGATCCATTCTACCAATGGAGTTATGCAGAGCAGCAACCTCCAGCAAAGAGACAGCAGCAATTTATCGCACCAGATAACCATGCTGAAATGACTGCAGGTTAAGAACTGGTATTACAAACACTCCTAGTATACCAGTACCAGCTGGAGGCACAAAAATCCTTCGTAACGCATGCTCAGAACGTAATTACACCAACAGCCTTGCTTCTGACAAAAGCTGTCTTTCTGGGGAAGGGATGTTGCTGGACAAAGAAAAGGGTGGCAAGGGGAAGAGTGCTATGAGGATACCTATATTTGTATGCTACAGCATAAGAACTCCATCAAGCTGACAAGACGGTAACCTATCTTTTGTTGTGCTCTCCTCCTAGAAAAGACATATAATTTATATGGTGAAATACTATGCACACTCCTACATTTTTACCTGTTTATTGCTATAGCAAAGCTATTTCTGGAATAGGTGGAAAAGACATGGTCATAAGAAAATTCAATTTACATTTCAAGAAAAAAAAAACTTGTGGAGAAACTAACAAAACTTAAGATGTCAGGAGCCCAAGTGCACTTTGAAACAGAGACTGCACAATAGGGGTTTTACAAGTGCTTCTGTTCACTCAGACACCCTACATCCACCACTGCTCCAGACACATGTCCCTCACCACAGGCTGATCTCACCCAAGCACTAGATAACTGTCACAGCAGTACAACTGTACAGAACAAATAGGCAGAAGCTGTGTTTCATCCATACACTGTTGGCACTTAAAGCCTGGCTGTCCAAACTGGAGTCAAAACTATTACTCCTTTTCACACCCCAGGTCTTCAATATTGCCAGTATTAAGGGTCAGTATATTGCCTCCAGCAATAAAGCATGGCTGTGATGCAGAAAAGTAATGTCAATACCCTCTCTTGAAACACTACTTAACTTTTTTGTGGTCCTCGCCAAATGGACCAACTTGAAGACAGAGTTAATCCAAAGAATGCACTCTGCAAGACTGCACATTTGACAGCCCTTTTATGTTGCTGTTTGAATTACCAGGTCTGAAAAGAACTTTTTGCTGGCTTGTCAGGTCTGGAGTACTGCTACAGTGACAGAAGCATCAGTTTTAGACAGCAGCATCCTCAGCCAAAGACTGCTTAAGCCAATGGAACAACCCTTTGAATTCCCTGGGCTTTGGCTTTAAGACTCCTCCACTTCCCTGAGACAAAAACAGTTCCTCTGTTTGAGAAACAGAGGTAAGAAAAACTATCCTTCTGCTCAGAGAAAAACATTCTCTAGCAACTCAACAGTAATAGGACTTTTCAGGAAATCCATCTGTACCCAAAAGTTATACAGTTCAATAAATATTATTATGGGGTGAAGGTAAAATCAGGCAGGTAACGCAACGTAACTGCCAACAGATCGTACAATCACCACATTGGAGGCCAACCCTTATCTACATCACTGAACTTTCAGCTCCTGCTATCTGCTGCAGCCCTAAATGCATCCTCCAGAAGATAAGCTCTTGCTATTGTTGTCATTAAACGCTGTGGCAGAAGTAAAGGCCAAAGTTCACAAAGGTAACTGTACTTTCCTTCATTGACTGGAGAGACAGGAAAGCAAAATGCACAGGATTAATTTAAATGTTTCCACACATTCCAGTTACCTTCAACTACTGAAACAGAACAAACAGCTGGATCCTTTGTTTTGTTATGCAGGCTACTGCACACAATCAAAAGCAACTATGAGAGTGCATGAAAATAATGATACATAAAATAACATGGCTATACTCACAGTTGGACCTTCCACTTTGAAATTTGTCTGTCCCCACTTATGTCCCCTGTACTGCTGAATATACTGAAGTATGTGTCCTTCTAAAAGACCTTCAAAGCCAAAGGTGGACCTTTCCAAGTATGGATCAGAAGCATCAGGATTACCACTTGAGTCCAAAGCAGTAGTCTGAAGCTACTAAAATGATTGAAAATTCCTCAATGCTCTGCTACACTGAAGTTCCACACACACATCCTGCAGTATCTCCCTACAGAGGTTTAGAACATCCCCACAGCAGAAGAAAACTTGTTCCTTTTGCAAGAGGCAGCATCCCAGGGAAGAGAATAACATCCACACCACCACATGTTTCCAAACCAATAAAAGCATCACTGTCCAGTCATTTGAATCTGTGCAAAGCCTAAACTCTCGTGATACGACCAAGTCATGGACAAAAGAAATTCCTATCTATTTCCCCCTCCTTGGCTCAAACTTGACACAAACTAAAATTAGAATCATATAAAATGGGATGAAAGGGACATCAAAAGAAAGTTTAATCTATTCCCTAACCTAAACCAACTATACCAGGCTTTCTCAATATGCAACTTGTTCTTCACAGCCACCAATAAAAGACTTCCAAAAGTACCATTGCTATTGTGAGAAAGTCAAAAGCTTCATTGGAGTTTTCCTTGCTGAAACTTAATCCCATTTCAACCCACCCATCATGGTCATTGAAAATAGCATTTCTTTCTTACAAATCTTTTAAATACTTGACATATCTTACATTCCCCTTAACCTCCGTGTCTCTTGCCAAAATAACTCGGATTTTCTTCCATGTTTATGAAGTTGTTTCCTCGAACTCTGATCCTTTGCATTTTTCTCCTCTGAACTCCTTCCAAGCGATCCAAATTCTTCTCAAATTTTGGCACCCAAAAGAGGTGCTGTCTGCACATCGAGAGAATACCAACTGCAAATAAAGCCAATGGAATTAAACTTTACATCTCAGAAAATGCTCCCATTTAAACGTTCCAGTAAGATATTTGCCTCTTCTGCAAACGGCATGACACTGACTCATGTTCAACTTGTGATCCAGTACACCCCCGGGTCCTTTTTCTAGTACCTAATCAGTTCTTCCTCATCCTGCATTTGCATAGCTGATAATTCCTGCCTAAATGCAGTACTCTGCATTTGTCCCTATTGAATGTCATCCTGTTTTTCAGGTAATTTGAACTCTCATCATGTCCTTCAACACATAGTCCCTGATAATTTAATAAGCGCATTTAATAAGCTAGTTGACCGATGCTTTCATTAAAGGCAGCCATACCCATGACAGAACCCTCCAACATAGCCTCTCATTTCAACACTGAATCATTACTGTTCCCCAAATAGGATCATTTACTCAATTTCGTACATTTCCTAGACTACTTTCCCCAGATCATGTCTCCATTTACTTATGAGACCATTAAAACGTGGGAAATCTTATTAAATAAATCAATCAATCAGGAGACAAGACCCCCACTGCTTCTGCCATAGCCACAAAGCCTTCTGCTCTGCAGTAACAAGGTATTAGACTTCGGAGGCTGTTAGTTTTCCCACAAATCAGTTCATGCTGTTATTCTTCTTGTAGTTATCTTCCAAGCACTTGAAATGGAATGTTTGCCTATTAATCTCAACTGATGGAAAAAAATGAGATAAAGCAAACTGTCAGACTTCAACTCGTCTTCCTCAGCTCTCCTCCATTATAAGTCTCTTTAGACTCATCCTTTGCCAGGCTTCTAGTACTTCTGAGTATTTCTAGACAATAATTCGGCATTTTTCAGCTGATTTGAGAACTGCACAGTGAAGCTTATCAGGGCCAGCTGATGCAGGAACATCTAGTGGAAGTACACTCTAGTGTAAAATACCAGCTCACCACAAGCATTACTAAGATTAACCACCTGCACGACACTGTTAGAGAAGACAAGCAAAATAGGCACCAAACACTTTAAATGTTCTGCAGCTTCTGTAGATATATACATTCTCTACTGAATCAAGAGAGAGATTTCCCAGTCTTCCTCCTGATATCAATGTACTTCTACAGGACCTTGCTAGCTTTTATGCCTCTTGCTAGTTGCAATTCCATTTGCGCTTTGGCCTTTCCAATATCTGTTTCTACCACTCTTTTATACACGTTCTTCATAATGTGATTTACTCTCACACTATACGTATTTTTTTTTTTCTTGCATCCAAAGTCAGTAAAAGCTGATAATATAAATTGGTCTTACTCCTTTATTTCTCAAAAGTCTTCCCATTTTGCTGTTCTTTGTCCTATCCTTTACAGGGATCACAAGCTCTGATTTCATAGCCATTGCCATTTATCATCTTTCATTTTGACACCCTCTAGCTAGAATAAAATCTAAACAAGTTGCCATTTTTGTTGCTTTGTGTACATTCTAAACTGAAAATGTCACCATCACATAACTTTGACAAAGGTCAAAAAAAGAGAGTTAGGTTTTTTTTTTTTTTTTTCATTTTGAAGGATGGTCTTTTGGTCTTAAATACCACATAAAATCTCAATTCAACTAAAAAAGTAACGGACTTGCTACCATTTCCAGTACCTGGTCCTCTTCCAAAGAGATGGTTTAAGATGAACACCACAATGCCATAATTCTAATGAACCAGAACCACAAACTGGGTTAAATTCTTTCAAATGAAAAATACACAATGAACAAAATGAAAATACAGACTGAGTGCAAAATGCAGCTAATTCTGGTAGGACTGATAGGATTACCACTTCAGAGCAAGCAGCTACACTCCACGGCCACAGAGACCTCTTCCCCATCTGTGCACAGCGCTCCATGTGATGATGGTGCTGAAGTTACATATTTTAGAAAAGGAACAGCAAGATACAGCACTCAGATCTGTGTGTAGGCCACATCCATAACTCCTGAACAGCAACTGTGAATCTTCCATTCTTTTTTAAGTCTGCCTTTCAGCTACCAAAGGTTAAAGTTCATAGTCTTATGTCAATCAGGAAAAAAAGGTGTCAGCCCTGAAGCTATAATACAACTACAGTTTACTACAAACTGAACTTTTGTTCTCTGCTAAGAGGATTAGTTTTCATTCATAAAAACGCCACTTCCTTTGTTAAATATTTTTAGCTCATTGTGTAACAGTGAAAGGGAAACACTTTAGCATTACTGTTATTTAAAATATTTTTTTAAAAGTCTAACTGGGAAATTAGAATTTGTTTTGTACAAACTTTCCCATGCTAAACATAACCAGATCCAAGCACTAGTCAGAATGTTGGGGTTTTTTTTGCCACTGAAAGAACACAAAACCTACTAATTTGCACAATACAGTGCCTACAGACCCAAAGCAGGTTTGGCCACACTGGATGCCACTGCTGCGGAGACCGGTAATCCGTGCCCAAAAAAGCACAACCAGTCAGTTCTCCCATGCAAGTTATTCAGCCATTGGAAAGGTGAGTCTAAACACGCACTGCAGAAGCGTACATTTTTACATTACGCTCATATTATTCAGCCACTGAGAAAATGAAATCTAAGGAAGCCATTCTTTCTAATTTCCAAAACTCAAGAGTTTTAGAAGAATTAACTAAAGGACTTTGTTTCACAAGATATTAAAGGAATGAAACCTCTTCCCTCCATGCCAGCTACCACGAGGTTCATACAGACAGACATTTATTAAGGAAAGTGATAGAACAGTTCTCCCTGACCTCCTGTTAAATATGTTCAAGCGAACCACGCAACTCAGACATTTTTCACACCAGAAATAATAATTCCTACAACAGACCTTGGACAAGCTAAGTCAAAGTAATCCACTGTTGGTACTCTACAGAAATAAAGCAAACAGTATCTGAAAGTTTCCAGAAAAAATGAAACAAGGGTGCAATAGTTGAGATGCTTGACAAAAACCTGGCCTTTCCATATCAGTTCCCAGTCCTAGTACAGACTTCCTCTGTCACCTGGGCAGCCCACTTGGACCTGGCTTTAACAATAAAAAGGTATTTTACTCCCACAGAATAAATTGAATTTGTCTCCATACCACTGAAAAATCTGTGTCTTGTTGACTGTTTTATCCTCCACACAGAAGACAGCGAGCATACCACCTCCTCAAGGCAAATGAGAAAAACTAATCTGAGGGCTCCGTGTCAATATGACTTTAATTTTTTTTTTTTATTAAATAGTTTATTAGGGCCACAGCAGAACAGCTTGTCTGAGGCACCATGTCGGTCACATGGTACGCTAGCAGAAGAGGGCTGAATCACAAAGTTTCTCAATCATATTCAGCCATCACGATGCAACTTCCTTCTCTGCTAGGCAGCTCCAACACCCCCTTGCAGGCATTGCACGCCTCTGACCGGACAGCTAGGACCTTTCATCCCTCTCTCTTCAGGTCAGGGGTAAATCAGTGCCTATCCAAGTCATCAAGCCCTCCCTAGAGGAGAAAGGGATGAACGAAAAAGAAATACAGGAACAGACACTTAATTCTAGAAGATAACTAACAAAAAAAAATTAAGGAGTGAGAGCATAACGAGCTCAAAGTCCAGAGAGCACGACTGGAAGACACCAAGCAGAGCACCTGGAACAGCACCACTGCTCCTGGAAGGTATTCAGGAAGGTGGCAGCTGCTGTCCAGAGGCTCCACTAGAGACAGTGTCTGCAGAATTGCTCAGATCCCTTCCACTGCTTTCTCCTCCTTGTGGCATGGGCAGTCAGCTTTGGCCAAAAACAAAGTTAACAATAAAATCTCTCTTACCCATTTCTGAAACACTTTAAAAGCCGAGTACTCTGAAGTACATCAGTTTTTCCTAGCTGACCCAGGCGCTTGCACTGGAACGCTCCACGCTGCCAGAAGCCAGTGCTGTTCCTCACGGGTGACTACACCAGCAATACACAACATTTTTATTTCGCCAAGCCATCTTAACGGTACCCTTCTTAGAAGTCAGGAGAGTTAAGTCAGTACCAATGAACTTCCAAGTCAATAATAAAGTTCAAAGTTTACACAGTACGTCTTCTTTAAACTTCATAAAATTCTATTTGTAATTACAAGAAAATAAGAAAAAGCAGCTTACAAAACTGGCATTACGTAGCTCTTGCTGTCACACCACATACCAAGACAAACAGTTCCTCAGTGACATGCAGGCAAGATCTATTGTTGTCATCCGTGACACTGCTACGCAGACATTAAGTTTATGAAGGCCTGACTATAACCACAGAGTATATTATAGAGTGTATATAAAGAGTGTATTTCAATAATACCAAAAAAAAAGCTGTTTCTCCACAGGTTCAAGAAAATCCAAATTCTACAAGAGATAATAGTGTTGTACAAACGTCACTTTTACTTTAAAAAAAGGTAAAATTAGCAACTCTTTCGGATACGATGGAACTGATGGCAGAAAAATATAACTAACCTGTCTGAAGAGCCAGTGTGTGGACAAATCTCATACATACAATGGCTGAGTCACCTACAATAAAAAAAAAATACAGTCAGAGGAATGAATAGGCTCAATGAAACTTAATCTTAATTGCCCTAGCTAATAAAATATCGTACAGTTCTAGTGAGTGAATGTAGCAAAGAAAAGACGTTAAGGATTCTAAAACTGGAACAAAGTTCTCAGCAAGCTCAGATGAAGAGGAAGCAGTCAGTTGGTGTGGCCAGACAACTATCAGCACTCATGTCAGAACAGTTCAGAGTTAACCATCTCCCACTGCTGGAGGCTACATTATCTCAGCTAAGGAAGACAACAGCTTCTCGAATGACTCCAAAAGCCTCCTCCAACCACAGCACCTGCGGGATACACAGGTCCTGGAGGGCAAGCCAGAGCACAAGTGGTAGCAGCAACCTTTCAGAGCCAGTACAGCAGATACTCAAGTTCTTCCTCTTACGTATCAATGCAGTTTTTAGAAGTGCCTCACCAGTTCCACTTCAACTCTCAGTGTTTAATTCCCCTAGGAGGTGTTTATCCCTGGACAAGCATAACCAGGGCCCCTCTTTAGGACGAAGCAGTGGTTGTCAGAGGTGCTGGCAGAGTGAGATCACCACTTCCACAGCTCAGCTGACAGAAAAGCGCTCTGTAACCTTTGCCAACAGCAGCACAGCGCACGGACGCGTTGGCTGAAAAATGGACGAGGCGCACCGAGTCCTCGTCTCGTACTGCGCTGGGAAAGTTTCTCTTTGGGACGTGACCACCATGGCTTCCCACCGACCCCGCCACCACACACCACCCCGAGCAGCTTTCCACGCCGCTCTCTGGTGACCAGAACCGGCGGGCAGAACGGACAGCCGGCCAGAGCAGGCGGAAGAAGCGCAGTCGGGCTCTGTCCGAGCAGCCGAAGGTGCTACCGAGAGCCCGGGGCAGCCCCGGGGCCCGGCCGGCGCTGCGGGCTCGAAGCCGGGCAACGGGAGCGGCGGGGGAACCACCGGGCCGCTGGAAGGGGCCGCACGCCCCCCGGAGACCGGCGGCCGGGAGACCCCGGGCCGCCGCACGCCCGCCCCTTCCCCGTGCGGCGGGGGCTGCCCCGGCCGCGGGGGGAGCCGCCACGCACGGCATCGGCATCGGCCCCGCCGCGACCTCCGCGCCACGGCCGGGCCCGCCCCGCGGGGGCTGCCGCGGGCAGAGGACACACCGGCGCGACCGCAGGGCGAGAGGGCCCGGGCCCGGGGCGGCGGGGGGCTGCCGGGCGCCGCGGGAGGCCCGACCCGGCCCGGCCCGGGGACCCTCCCTCACCTGCCGGGCCGGGCCGGGCCCGCCGCCCCGCGGCCCCACTCACCGGCGGCGCCCTCAGCTGAGCCCCATGCCGGCGGGGCGGGCGCGGGACCGGAGCGGGACCGGC